>CAIGRP010047254.1:0-20394 GCA_903798385.1 Fraxinus cuspidata
AAAAAAAAAAGGACTAAAATTTGCACACGCACGAACTATATTTTCCCATGTGCGGGTAACGGTGCAAAACTGCAAATGACGAGCCGCCACATCCGACTGAACTCTCTGAAGTAAGAAAATATCTGAACCAGACATTGACGTCTCTCTCTCTCTTAAACCCACTCAGAGAAACGGCGTCGGCTTGTGTCTTCTCATTTATTGTTTTCTCGCGTTTTCCCGGAAAAGGAAGCTAGAGGTGGTTTCCAATTCTTCAAGGTGCGGATTTCCTTTTAAGTTTTGGTTTTTGATTATTCAACCTTTTCCAAACTTTTGACTTGAATAATTTAATTTGTTTATCATTTTTAGGTATATCTATGCTGCCAAGATTGTAATTTTGTGCCTTTTGCTGGGTTATATTGCAATTAGTCGATTTTACACGGCATTATTAAGTGAGTTTTTTTACCAAAATGGCGGGTTGTTCATCAAGTATTAGACTGAACCATTTCAAGATTCTGCAAAAAGACATCATTTTTTCGAGGGATATGAGGATTCGGAACCCAAATTTGAGGTTGCAAAAATTTCAAGATTCTAGTAAGGTAATAAAAACGAAGGAGCAGTTTTTGTGTAAAACGAAAAGGCATGTACTCTTAATTGTGAATACACTGAATCCGGGGACTGAGCTAGTATCTGGTGCGGCTGTGACCACAGTAACTAAAGCTAGTGATGGAAGTCACGTAGAAAAAGATGCTAGGGTGTTGGGCAGTGATTATGTATCGAAAGGTGATAATGGGAGTGGTGGAAATGGGAAGTTTTCTGGTGGCAGCGGAGGTGGTGGTGGAGGTGGGAATGAAAGTGGTGATGACAAGGAGGAAGAGGAGTTGGGACCCGTACTAAAATTTGAGGAGGTGATTAGAGAGACCAAAGCTCGAGGAGCTACTCTTCCGGTTGATATGCTGGAAGCTGCAAAGAGTGGGGGCATTCGAAAGGTGCTTCTGCTTAGATATTTGGACCTGCAGGTAAAAATTAACGCACATGAGTGAGCTTTATGCAGGAAAAAACGTTTGAATCTTCCATGGTATATAGATGATGGCTTTGTGATTTTTATATTCATAGGGATCTGTTTGGCCACTGGGATTTCTGATGAGGTCCTGTGCTATGCTGCGGAACAGGATGTTGGCTGATCCATCCTTTCTTTTCAAAATAGGAATAGAGGTTTGTAATACATATTCTTATTGTTTCTTGGTCTAGAAAATGCGTTTTATTTCATAGATATACTTGAAAATGCGTTTTATTTCATAAAGAGTTTAATTACTTTACAGTTTGCTGTTATGATGTAGCATAAAATCCGTCCACTTTAAATGGTTATATATCCATCCACATTGCAAGTTTCTAAAATTTTATTTACTGCAATTTTTAGTGCCTCATGTCTATAAAACTTGCTATTAGTTCAGCCATAGCATTAATAAACTTGTAGCTGTGTCACTTTTCTCATTAGCTTGTGATGCATAAATTTATCTCGATGTGATCGTTTACTGATGTAGATAGTCATTGATTCTTGTTGCGCAACTTTTGCGGAAGTCAAAAAGAGGGGCAAAGACTTCTGGGCAGAATTTGAATTGTACACTGCAGACCTTTTAGTTGGAGTGGTCGTCAATGTTGCTTTAGTTGGTATGTTAGCTCCATATGCTCGATTTGGACAGCCACGTGCATCTCAAGGGTTTCTTGGTCAAATGTTGAGTGCTTATGCAGCTCTTCCTAGCAGGTTTTCTTTAACGCCTTTCTTGCCCATCAAATTAGACCTCAAATCTTTTGGATTTTTTTAGCGTAACGACTTAATTTACCCAAGTAGGTAACTATTTTTCTTTCTTCCATTTTTTTAAAACCAGTTTAGTCTTACCTGATTACGTAACATTCATTGTGTTACTTCTAAACGTGTTTCTTAGTTTTAATCATTTTACAATTTAACAATAGTCAGTATAAAACTTCAAATGTGAATTTGATGCAGTGTTTTTGAGGCAGAACGGCCTGGATGTACATTTACAGTAAATCAGAGAATTGCCACCTATTTTTATAAGGTAACTTCTGCATCTCTTGTAAAAAATGATATTTTTATATAGATCTCCATTCGAAACAGAGAAACATCATATGGATATGCATATAATCTGAAATTTTTTTCTTTTCCATCAAATGCTCAAATACTTATTTTCGCCTTTTGTGATCCTTTTGCCTTTTCATATCGACCAAAGGCTCTCCACATTTCTCTTTCTTTACATTTTAACTATATGTATTTCATTTTCAGGGCATTCTCTATGCGTTGGTTGGGTTTGGATGTGGTATTATTGGCCAAGGAATTGCAAATTTAATAATGACTGCCAAACGGTATGTTTACATCTAGAAGTCATGTGTTCATGTGTTTCTATGTCTTAGGCACATGGTGATGTGAACTAGTAATGTCGAAGACTCAAATCTGATTTAGTCTGTAGTCTGAACTTCAGTCTACTTGAGCTTGTGTGGTTCCTTTGTTCATCTGGACATGAAAAATATTAACTGATACTATCTAGTATCTACAGAGGTGTTCTGAATCAATCTAAAGTAACCTTAATATGTCTGCCATTATATATGACTTCTGCATAAAATTGATAACATTGGCATATTCCAAAATTTATGAAATGTGTGTTTATCAGTGGACCATCATATCTTATGATCCATGTTTTTTGAACATCAGGAGCATAAAAAAATCGGAGGACGACATACCAGTTCCACCCCTAGTGAAGAGTGCAGCTCTTTGGGGTATGCTTGCTTAACTCCTTGTTTTTGTTCTTATTGTTAACTTGTTACTTGGGCTGCATTATAGTTCCAGTTCCACCACGTGTGAAGAGTACAGTTCTTAGCGCTAGAGTATTTTATGTAGCACGTTGATTCTTTAAGTCTGATTAGCTTTATTACTCGGTTGTGCTCAAGATTGAGCAAATGACCACTTTTCCAATAAAAGGAGGCTTTTGCTACACTTGGTAATGTTGACTTTGCTAGGCTGTGAGGGATAGTTTGAAGAGTTAGTGTTGTGCGTTTACTTGGAATCATCAATTCCATGTGAAATGGTATTAGAGCACACTTCGGACTATGCTTATAAAGTTCGGCAACATGGGAAACTAGCCGAGTTAGTTTGGGTAATATTCAACAAGTGAGGGAATCCATGGCATCCCAAGACAGTCAAGACCGTCATGACTTGTGATAATAGTTATCTTGGAGGAACGACTTAACCTAGCTAAGGTTGTATGATTATCTGTTAGCTGTGACTATCTTAACCAAACCATTTGAGCACTAGTGGTTTTGACCAGTAGCATGGTTTTTCTGGTACTATGTGGTGTTCTTGCCTCTGCCTAGTGGTGGTGCAGTTTGGGCAACTTAGTCACAATCAAATGGTAATCTTTGCCCACCAAGGAATCTATATGTTATCACTAAACTGGTTAACAAGTCAAGTGAAGAAATACAGACGTTTGCGTGGAAGAGTTTGTGTGAAAAAAATCTTTGTATTCCACTAAATGCGAAAAGAATTAACAGCAGTTCTTTTACTCTGTATAGCTCTCTACTTACCACTCCGACTCTATTTGGATTATAAACAGGCACCACTATTTACAATTGCAGCCTCCTCAAATAAGCAGTGGCAATTCTTCTCATCCAATATATAGAGAGTTCATCTAACTTCTTACCTCTTCACTTGATCAATATTTGTGCTTCACAGATATCATAGATATTTATTCAGGAAAATATCTAGAGATGACCGACTAAAATTTCATGCATTAATACTATTTTAGATAATAGGCGTTCCTCCTTATCCTACAGTATCCATAGAATGTTCTAAAACAACATGTGTATTTAGTCCTTGCAAAATTGTCTCCAAGCCATCGGAGAATTCTGAATCCTCATTTCTACAGTAAAATTAATCAATAGAAGTTTGATTTAACTTCTGCTCTTGCATATAGGATGGTGCATTCTTATAAAAACTGTGTATACTCTTGGTCCCTTTTAACTAGTATATAGTTTGCCTAATGTTTGAAGTGAATAGTTCAAAAGGTTTGCACTCACCTCTCTTCTACTCAACTAAAAGGTACATTTCCTACCCAATTTCAGGTGTTTTTCTGGCAGTCTCTTCCAACACCCGATATCAGATTATAAATGGGCTAGAACGTGTGGTGGAAGTGTCTCCATTGGCAAAGCGGGTTCCGGTCGTTGCCATGGCTTTTACAGTTGGTGTGCGATTCTCCAACAATGTCTATGGAGGGATGCAATTTGTGGACTGGGCCAAGTGGAGTGGTGTCCAATGATCATTTAACAAAATATTATTCAGTGAAACATTTGCTGCAAATGTAATGAATCTAACAACTTTACAATTGTAGTATTTTGCTGCTAGATAGCTACACATATTCTCACACGTGTCCCAGAATCAATTACTGAAATATTCACACTGAAACCCACGAAAGAGATCACAACAGAGCATAGCATTATAGCAGGCCCTGCCCGGACAGGAGCCCATTCAATAGCGGCTATTTTACTTCCCGCGCTTTTTTCGTAATAGTATAAATAACCTTTTAATCCACTGAAATTGCAATTCTTCATTCACAAATTTTCCAATCTTGAAGTATATTATATCAAGAAAAGTGAAAAATCGTGAAGAATTGGCCCTTGCATCCGCCCTATGCCAACCCCTTGCCGCCAAGAAATGCCTTTGCGCCTCCCCCTGTGATGATCTTTTGGTGAAAAATCGGTAACCAATCAAGAAAACACCCAAACAAGAGGAAAATCACCAAGACTCGTCCTCCTCTGAGCCCGCCTCCCTGGCCGCTCTTCGTCTGGTGCCATATCGCTCCTCCAGGATAATAGTGATCGGGACAATATTCAGGCACTACCATGGCGGGCAGCGGGCATGTGTGGTTCTGCGTGCTGCATGATCGACTCAATATCCATCCTTCCCTCCTGGAGCTCTCCATCCCGACCACTAGCCTCGTCCATGAAATGCAATGTCGGCTGGTACGCATTGCACACGAGTTCAAGGCGGTGAACCCCCCGAATCTGAACTGAGCCACTGCCCCTTACACTGGGAATAAAGGCTCGATTTTTCTTGCTGAGAGGCAAGTGATTATGAAGGGAATGAAAAACATAAGATGTTAAATCCTCAAGAGGGAAAATCTTGGGTAGAATCAGAAAATTCGAATTTCTGAGGATTTTTCTTCCTTCAATTCTTCTTTGAGGAAATTTGTATTTTTATTAAGAGAATCTCATATTTAATTTATTATTGAAATAGCTTCAATATATATCATCATCATCATCATCATCATCATCATCATCATCATCATATTCATGTAATATAAAAAAATTATAGATGTGTCCTTCAAAATTCTTTATTAACATTTTGCACTTTGCAGCTGATTCTGTTTTCGAGTCTTTTGACCACTATGACTAGACAAAGTTTGGGATAAGATAAAAGTTAATGAAATGTTTGGTTAAAAAGTTGTAAATTAAAATTGGAGTTCGACCGATTGAAACTTGATAAAAAATTTAAAAGAAAATAAATCAAAGCTCTAGATCACACTGTAAAGGCCCTATATCTTTCAAAGATAAATTAGCATCTTTTAATGATAGGTGGATTTACATTTTATACAATATTAAATTAATTAAATTTAATTTAAATTGTCAAATTATTTATATTGTTCATAGAATTTTTTTTGTTCCTTAATTATTCTAAGTAAAATGAACATGTAGGAAAGTGTAGCTGTAAAGGTTGTGTTTCAAAAGCTACTGGAGAAGTTTTAGAGAACCAATATTCTAAATAACAAGTCGTTACTGAAGCAGACAAAGCAATCTTTCTCTCTCTTTTTGGAAAAGGATGAAAAATTAACTAGTAAGTTTATTATGATTTGCTTGTCTAAATCACTTTTAACTTTTTCTCCTAAAAGATAAGCATAACTAAGAATGTTAAGCCTCTAATAACGAGGCTCCAGATCATAGTCCATGTGGCGCCCAGCTAAACAAAATAAAGTCCGCACTCCACGTCACCCTCATGCGTTGAAACGCTACCTCGAGAAACTTTTTACGTCCTTGGCAAAAGTGATGAAGTGAGATGTGTCGGGTGATATATGCCAAAGTGGTATGGGGATTACTCATTGTTGAAGAGGGCATATGGTCATCACCCCACCTCTTCCTACCAAAAGATCTTTACACAATCCTTATATGATTGATTGATGTGTTCTTTTCTGTAGTATATGCAAAAATGTCAAGGCAACAACCCACTTAACAGAAAACATTAAATGCAACATTAAATACCTGTCAACCTATGATTGACAGATTGATATCTAGGAGAGGACATGAGAGCTGCTCTCTATCAAATGGAGCCACGTGTCTCCTCAATGCACGGTCTATATTTCATCTCGAATGCTATATAAACTCATACACTTAGCTATTTGAAGATAATGCAACTCAACTATTATCAAGAATATACTTTACCCTCTATATTACTGTCTTCAACGTTCATCTATTAATTTGACCGTCGAAGTGCTCACGGCCGCTTTCACCACCATCACAAAGGGTCACGAGCGACTAACGGTGTGTTTCAGTGTGTAGGAAGAGCTTACTTGGAGTTGTATGCTGTTGGCCACGTGGGAGATATATTTTTCGAGGTCAACAAAGAATATGCCATCTATGTGTTCATGTCGTCACCTAGGACGTGCAACAAGTAGATACGGGGATATTAAGATGAGCATGTAGTTCTTAGTAGAGAACACATAAGAAATGAGAATATATGGCAACAAATGGAAGTGACACCAATTGACAATACATGAAATGAAACACGACTCGTGTTTTATGTAGATTTGAAGAAGGGTTCCCTAACTTTTCGTAAGTATGAAACCCATGTCCCCAATATACAATTTGTTTCACTCATTACTTGGACCTTTTAAGTCCATGGCTTCCATGTCCATAGCTAATGGAAAAAGTCTATTTAAACATTAAATAGCCACATGGTACTAAGGTGATGTTTGATTGAGCGTGTAAAATTGTGTGAAAAAATTTCATTTATGTCAAAACAATTCCAATGGTAAGTTCAACTTTCATTTAAAAATTCGAATATGATAATATTCATCAGTGTTGATGAAATATATCCCCCTTGCTTATGCTCATCCTTGGCATCACGTGAGTTCACGGTGTCATTTACCTGTTCAAAAAAATGTTTTTTTAGCTAGGAACATGGGTGTCACATTCTTAAAAGGTTGGAGACATGGGTGCAATAAATGGTAAGTTGAGATGTGCACCATTAGAACAAGTTATTAAGTGGAAGAAGTAGGCAAATACTACAATAACATGTTTCGCAGTTAACAAGGAAATAGTTACCTCAAATCTTCTAATGGTAGCAATGAAGTTATCGAATTGATAAAAAGAAAATTACATGGCAGACCTCAAATTTATTAAGAATACATTTCCTCTTGTAAAACATGTGGCAGTCCTCAAAAGTGAAAATATCCTTGTCTTTATGACTAATTGTCCATACAATCAGTGCTTTGAACCAATTATTTTTGCAACTTCACAAGAGATAATGAAAATGACATGGAAATGTAACAGTTAATTTATGGCCAAAGAGGTGGCCATGTTACCTTCGGGGCGGTACGTCAACCTCTTGTTTCTAGCTCACTATGGATGGATAAAATTAGCTCGAGCGCGCAGTTTCTATAAGAAAATATATGCGTACTTAAAAAGGTATTATTATATATGCATTGAGAATGGGGATGGGGATGGGGTTAATCTGCACCTTGAGGACTAGATGCAATGGATATAATAAACCATATATCTAGACCTCAGGATGCAGATTACCTGATCCTTTCCAACCTGAAGAGGAGGAGGAGGAGGAGATATATATGCACAATTAGTTTCATGCAAATCAAAGAGTAAGAGGTTGATGAACCATATGTGCATGTAGGAGTGGAATTTATAATGCCTAAGCTAGCATATTAAGTTCCCTTAAAGAGACTAATATTATATTAATATGAAGACAAGATAACTAGGGTTCTATCATTAGCAATCATATAAGATTCTGTTCTCTGTTAACCAATGACAAGGAAAAGAACCTTTCTTTTCTCAGAAAATGATGTCTCTTGCTTGACCACTTTTTCAACTGGCGAGGCTATCACTGATCATAGCTGATCTTACTTCTTCGAAAAACTCTTCTAAACGGACAAAATACTTTTAGAAAATTATTCAAATATATTCATAAGTAGCTTTTGACTTTTCAAAAGCCTGCCAAATTGACACTTGTTCCATACGGGACGAAAGGCATAAAACAAACAAGGAATTAGTACTCCTCAAGCTTATCAATGTATTGATTCTTATCAAGAATTTGACATCAGATTTAATTTGCTGATCTTACACATTGTTCATATTCTATTCCCTCTTGTAAGTGAAATGCACAAGTTCTCCCTTGGTTTTAAACTGTCTAGATATTCCATTGCTGAAATAAGTAATTGGTCAAAAAAAGGAACATATATCTTTTGCAATTAGCAAAGAATAAATTAGTAGGATTGATGCTTGTGCAGAAAGAGGAAAAGATGGAATAGCCCACACATGTTTGTTATTGCTAAGAGGATATATTGTATTAACACTCCCTTGTCGAATGTTACGAATGAGGAAAAAAGTTAATATGAGCAAGGAAAAATTCATTTTTAGTGACGTTAATTGGACAATATTTCAGTATAAGAAAGCATTTTAAAATAATAAATTTAAAAGTGATATTATGAAAAGACTAGAACATTGAGGGTGTGTTTTTTACTCGTCTGACATTGAGCATCACATTCACCCTTACCAACCATTTTTTAAGTCATATCTCATGTCGATATACCTAAAATATTTTTGTAAAGCAAAGATTTAACGCTAGAAACAACTTCATTAGAAATTATAAAATAGCAAAATTATCTTAACAATAAAGAATTCACCTGTTAGTAACACAAATTACAAGAAAAAATCAAAAAAATAAAAATAAAAAGGTGATGTGGCTCAAAAAGTGACCTAATTTTAGGTATATCACAAGGTATTTTAGATATATCAACCTAATTTTATATGAGACGTGTCTTAAAAAGTGACCACGATAAAAGTGATACTCGCACTTACAAATATAGGGTGTGATTTTTTAAACGTGAAGCGATGTCTCTGATATTATCACGATTTTATGAGGTGAATATGATAATGTCTCTGATATTATCAGCGATGTCTTAGACATGGAACATTTGGAGAAACTTTTGAAATAGGCTACATTCTCATCAAATGGTATAATTCCCAACCAATGGTATAATTAATTAAGACAATAATTTTTTAATTTGATTTTTTTTTTTTTTTTTGCGAGGTTAAGAATCTGATTCATCTCTGAGTTCTTACACATGCTAACAAATAGTAACCCAACTATAAATTATGAATATTTAATTCTTAAATTTTATAATGTTTACCTCGTTGTTCACTTGAATCAATGTTGTCCATAGAGACTAACAAGAAGATTGATTTGACCAACAAGATGATTATTGGTGATGGAGCTACCGTGGACATTAGTTATTAAAAAAAATAATAATCGTAGCTTGCCATAAATTGAGAGACGAACTAGATTCTAATTCAATATGATCGTATATACACTTAATATTACTCTCTAGGGATGACAACTGGCGGCACAAGGCTGGACAAGTGGAAATCAAAATATCTTTATTTCTCATTGCATTTACTTATTTTATTTATAAAATTATTTAAATTTAAAGTTATTAAAATATAAAATAACAATAACAATAGAGATTAGAGACGACACATTTTATCGTCCCTATTTCTCTCGTTTAATGGGTTGTTTTGCATGAGTTTCTCTTGCACAACACAAAGTCCAAAGACGTGTGTCCAATGGCCCATAATTTACTTCAGTTATTGGGCCAAGTATTATTCTTTTAACATCCCAAAACAATGTCTAGGTGGACTTTGGTTACAAAATCATATGAACAAATTTACTTCTTCCAAAATTATCCTCAAGGGAGTACAATCATACTACAATGTCAGATACCTTAACATACCCCTTGACATAATGTCACGTAACATAATATTATTGAACAGTTTGAAACACATTTAACTTTTTCATCCAATCATCTACTGCCACATACATACCTATCAACCTTTCCGTCATTTTCCTTTTGACAGAGTAGATTAATCATTTAGGCATTGTTTGATTCTCATTTTTTTCAAAATATATTTTCTCTATTTTCTTCAACTACAAGTTCTTCAATAAAATAATATTAAACGCAAATTCAAAACTTTTTCTTATTTTTAATAACACATTCTTCATTAAATCGCTATTCCAAATTTTATTTATTTTTTCAGAAAATGGGCATCAAACGGGCTCTTAAAGTATTCACTCGAAACAGATAAATAATTGACGGTATATCTACTAATATCTGATATTTAGCTAAATCAAATAAGGGCTTAAAATTGATATTAACTTTCTCATACTTGTCAACATGTCAACAATTTATTATGTACGACGTCCATGCATGAGTCAGACGTTAATTTTATTGACGAAAGATAACATAATAACTAGAGTTGAAAGCAAATTGAAATTTTGGAGACGTTAGATAGATCAATAATAAATTATCAAATTGAGTAATCACGAAAATTCATTGGCCAAAATTGAAATGAGCCCTTTGTATCTAGCACAACAAAAGAAAGGAAAATTAAAATATGAATAGAATTTAATCACCCAGAAAATAAGAGTAACCACTTAGATTTTATGGGAAATCAATAATTTGGAAATGAGGGTACATAAATTCCAACGTCCCTAAAGCCGAGGCCTAGCTCATATAATAAGAGCAAAGCATCTTTCGAGAATTAAAAAAAAATCGAACAACCAGTGATCTCCTGCAAATGAGATTTCAGTTACACTAACGGCTCATTTCTACTGTGTTTTTACCCTGATCAATCATCCAACAAAAATCATGTTCACCCAACAAAATCATGCAGAAGTTGTCCTCCGATAATGTCCCTACTAAACTGTCGATTTTGTGCTGCAAAGCCATTCGCTACATACCCTTCACCATGTGCATCTAGACCAAAACGACGAGCTTCATTTATGTGGTATGTTTCTGAGAAACCTACATTCTGATGGAGACCAAGAGTTAAGGAAACACCGCCACTTGCGCCAGCAGTACTGCTCATGCCAATTCCCATATGATGTGACAAATTATCATACGGAAAAGTCGCAAGCCCCTCGCTGCCCATAGGAGTTCCAGTTAAGTCAATATTCCCAGTGAGTTTTGATGGCAATGCTTCAATTCTTGGTATCAAGGTGGATGCATTTTCACATTCAACCAGACAACTTGTAGACAAATTATCGTTTAGCCTGTTGGCACTTTGTTCCTCTCTTTGCGAAGATTTTTGGGTTTGATGCGTTTCAAGCATGTGTATCTCCTCTACCATAGGCTTCCAAAGCCTTACTCTTGCATTGATAAACCAGTTTGAGACCTGATCCATTTATACATATGGTTTTAGGATGATATTTACATTATATAATACATTGTACGAATCTTGTAAGGGAAAAAAAAACATTGAATCTATGTAGATGTGCACCTGGTTCCTCGTGAGACCAGTCTGTTTGGCTAACATTATCTTGTCTGTGTCAGTTGGATAACTGTAACAGCAACAGTTTCTGTTAAGCTTAAGGTTGAGAACATTAAATGAAGGGAAATCTACTGCTAAGTGGCGTAAATAAGAACTTACGGGTGTAGAAAGTGTTCAAACAACCAAGCACGCAGAACAGTAACAGCTCGCTCTGGAAGCCCTCTTTGAGATCTCCATACAGGTTGATCCATGAATCCAACATCGTGAAATGGTCTTCGGCCCTGAATCCCTCCTCCAGAATTCCCAAATTGAGCCCCGTCCCTCTCATAACTTAGTGGACCATGAGATTTTATGAACTGCAGCTGATCAGTAATGACATTCCTTAAACACCCGAAATGTTTTGACGTGGCTTTTAAAGCCAAAGTTGCAAATGGTGCTGCACGGCTTAATCCGGCAACAGATTCAAACGAAGCAACTACTGACTGCATCTGTTGGTAATAGTGCTTGTATCTCCTGTAAACCTAATACCAGGAGAATCTTAATCAGAGTTTTTGCAGATGTTAAAGTTTCTCAAGATACTTTGTCTGGTTAAGTTCTTAAATGATTGAGACAGCATGACAGCGATGAATTAGTAATGAACATGGAATTTGGAATTTAATCTTGACTCGTCGTGAATGTTGAAGAGGATACCTAGAACTTTTTGTAGTCCACAATAATAACCTACCAATGAACCTTGAAGAGACACGTGAATCTTGAAATTAATGAATGTTGGTACACAAGAATTATATACATTAGAAAGAAAAGGATTATAAATCTATAGGATTCTTGAATACACATCAAATGTATTTAGTCTAGAATAAATGTGTGGGATTCTTGTACATACATTAACAAGAATGCTCCTACTACTAGTGTAAATAGGAGGAGGATGGTTTTCTCAAGCACTTGTAAGAGAAACAGATTGTTAAAGAGAATATACTTTCCCTTGCAGGATTCTAGTGATTTAGAGTACTGTTTGGTTATAATTGTGAGCCCACTTCGCTTCTAAATAAGTGGTACCATAGAAAAGCCACAATAATTGCTCATCAAAACAACATATAGAACTTGAGTAACCATTGGTGGCCCATATTGCAATGGAACGAATCACTTAGAAGCCGAGATGGGTACTTCTTATTATGTACATCAAGAACCATGTTCATTTTTAAGATCCCATTGGTGAATAAAATGATAAAATCGGACAGACAGAAACAGAATGAGCGGTATCATCACATAGCTCAAGGAAGCATATTCTGGTAACTAATAAGTTTTGGTTCCATTAGTTCCTCCCTCCATCACTAACTTACTTAATGGACACAATCTCCATACTATACAAGTTTCATATAAACTTCGAAACACAGTTTGACACGGCATATTACAACTATTGTATCATGGCTATGATACGGTGCCCATGTTACTTTTAATAAGTATTAGCGATCGTTACTAAACCCAAAAAGCAATTCATCTAAAAAAACCAATGAGTACTGAAATCAAGCCCATTCGAACACAAATATTTTCGTTTTCTAATGATTGCATCAACCTTAACTGGTAAGGTCTAGAATTCAAAAATTTTAATGCATATCAACACTTTGTAAGTGCATCACCCAGAAGGCGCGGCTACAAACAGTACACGACTTAGGCACATAAACAATATCTGAATAATCATCCATGCAGTATAGAGCGTGTCATTAAGTTGCCTTTTTTCTCTCTTGTCTTATTAACTGTTACTATGTTATCACTAATGTCAAACGAAGAAGGATATCATTGCTGAAGTAAAAACAATACTCAGAACCAAGGAACCAGAGAAAATCATACTCTCTCAGCATTATGCTTTTGTAAATCGTCGTGACTGCTTCTTGATTAAACAATGGGAATAACAAGAAATAAACAGCAGGAGAGGTATTAAGACATATATTAAGCTTATCTTAACTAGGCTTAAATATAATTAATTTCCAACTGATGACAACTATTTTTAAGAACTTAATCTTTCCAATGGATTCCTTTAAAGATTTTATTCAGAAAATATTTGTAACTTGGTGGCATTGTCCTTAACTCCTATTAGAACTATATCTTATGCAGTCAGACCCTTTATGGAACCAATCTTTGGGCATATATTCCCTCATTATTACTTTTCCAAAAAGATGATTTCTTGATCTTTATCACACTCTATACCTATTATACAAGAATCTAGATCACAAAGCAACCATTTTTACTACAAACTGTCAAAGTTAAATGCTTTTTCTGCCACTAATTCTTGCAACACCACAAATTAAGAATGTTCAAATTAAATTGGAAATAGTATCTACAGTAGAAGACTCCTACCTAGTAAAGACCTAGCTACTAGCAATAACGTAGGCTGAACTGAATAATCAAATCCACTGACATGAAATAAAAAGGGAAATACTAACACAAAAATGAACATCAAACGGTAGCTTGGAACTGGAGATGATGGCCAGTTATTAAATGAGGGATAAAATTGAGTTGAAATCCATGTAAATCGAACTAGAAAATATATATACCTCGTGAAGCATTGAAAGTAACCTTGATTTCTTCCCACTTTTCTCACCACCATCACTGCAACTCAGTGGATCATCAACAACCTCATCACCATTCAAACTCTCCGATGGTGGAAAATCCAACAAAGTTGAGTCAGATGCAATCGTTTCTGCATGAATTTGTCTACCCATATAACAGAGCTCATCTAACAACTGTTGAGCAGGCTTCAAAAATCTTGAACCCTTCAAGATAGAAGCATAACCAGTAAAGGGCCCCGAGGGCACGTAACTTCTTGATAATTCATTAGAAGTGGAGCCGCTTGGCCCACCTCCGTCTCCACTTCCATCGGCACCCTCACCATCACCACCGTAACTACTGCCACCAACCAGATACTCTCCAGGGATCTTGTTACTATTGAACATCGAAGAGTCATATCTCTGTAGATTCAGCTCCAGAGGAAGATTACTTTGGTGAGGATGATGTGAGGATAAGGATAAAGACAAACCTTGAAAAGTTGCTGCACTACTACAGTTGGCCTCATGCGTTATTGACAGTGGTTCAGGTTTATACGCCACCACTTCATTACCATGAAATGACTGATCAAGAACTCTGAGACATTGGGGAGAGTAAATATATGGGCTGCCATTAATATCTTCCATAGTACGAGGGCTTAACTGTACAGATGATTGTGGATCCAAATACAAATGATTTGTAGCTGAAGAAGAAGATGAAGCAGCAGTAGGAATCGTATTTTCTCCCCCAACAAAACCCATCAAATTCATGCCCTTTTCTTTAACACCACCGCAACCAGAAACCGTGCCTATGTTTGAATTCTGCTTGCAGGGTGCAGTGACAAGATTGAGGCGTTGATGGTGTAAGTTAGCACAGTTAATTAAATCTGGGGACATTAGAGATGGATCGTAGAGATGGACTAAATTTGCACTTTCTTGAACGTTTTCTACGCATCCAGGTCGGGTTTGAGCTGTAACTCTCAGCTTATCTCTTCTGCTTTGCTGCGGGAGATGATATGGTTGAAATCGCTCGGCCATGAACAGTTTACTGGACTGAGAAGCTTTGTATATATACTAGTTTGGAGAGAGAGAGAGAAGCAGTGTACGTAGAAGAAAGAGAGAGAGAGAGAGATGGGTTTAAAGGCCAGGCAAAAAAAAAGAGTAACAGTGAAAGAGATGGGGTGATGATGAAATGAATGGCTATGATGATATTTACACAAAGGGATTGGCAGAACAACGCTCCATTAGCAGACGAAAATCCATACACTTCCGACGTCGAACCATGAACAGAAGCTATAGTATATATGCTATCTAAACCATGAACAGAAGCTATAGTATATATGCTATCTTGAGTGTGTGTGATTTCACTCACTACTTCTCTCTAAGACGTATACTTCAAATATTGAAACTTACTTCGTGTACAGAAGCAAAAATCACATAAGTTCAACAGAACACAAACAGCACGTGGGTTCCGCACAATTTTTTTTTAAATGCACAGTGTGGCCCATCATTGTGAGTATTCTGTTGAAAAATTTCTGTACAAACGGAATTCTCCTCAAATATTTGTACAAGATTTGTACAAGATTTTCCTCAAATAAGACTACTGGTGCACAGAATGATCTTTATGCCATCAATCATGCTTGGTATACACCATATGTTACCCTTTACCACACACTGCAAGAAATGATTTGACATATATTTTTTCAACCATTCACTCATGAATCATGCTAATTGTGCAACTTTGATTGACAATATTTGCTAACAACTTCACACTTACAATATCACATTCATTTATTTTAAAATTTATTTTTTACATCAACAACTCTAATTTTGACAACACCAAGGTTGTCAACAAAAGTTATACAAATAGCTTAATTGACTACGTTTTTACAATAAGGACAATGTCAACAAAAGTGTAAGCATTGTCATTGTGCAATTTACACATGTTATAATTTTTTCCAACCTACATTAATCTACATAATTTAGTTTGCATTTATATGCACGTCGTAGTTTCCATAGCTAAGTCAACGAGGAAGAAATTGAGGTCACATTTGATTCATTGTTGAAGATGAGACGTGACAAAGTTATCCACTATTTACATATACATCACATTTCTTAGAGAAAAATAGAAATCACAAAGACAAACATGTCCCATTATATTTAGTAAATTTTAAAAAAAAAATTGATGAAATGTGTGGTTAAAAAATTGTGAAATTTATGAAATGTGTAGTTAAAATTAATTGTTGACTTTAACCTGAGATTAAAATCAGATTTTAATTTGTACTAAACATGAGCATAATGTCTCTGTTTGGTGGGAATTGAAATCAAATTTTTAGTAAATTTTGATAAAAATTGATGAAATGTGTAGTTGAAAAATTAAGAATCACATAAAGTATAGTTAACATTAGTTGTTGATTTTAACTTATATCAAAATTTAAATTTCTATCAAGGGCTATATGCAAATAGATAAATTGCAGATATATTAAATGTCACAAATAACATGGGGGATTACAGGACAAAGGTCATTCAGTCTAGAATGCCAATTCACTAGTCACATAGGCGTGTCATCGTACTTCCTTGACTAAGAAAATGACACCAAGACATTCGAATTGACACAAATACATCAAGCCATTGCTTCAACACCATTACCTTTATAACAATCAGCAACAGCCATTGTAGTCCTCTGCACATTCTTGTATGAATATTGCCTCGCGACGAACGCGTAAACGCCCAGATTCGCCGTCGTAATAACTGCTAATAACCAGTAAAAATAGTCCAATCTGCTGCTATTCAAATCCTTTCCAAACCAACTTTTGCCACCCTTCTCTGTTATATGATCCACCAATGTAATCAAAAGACTGCTAAGAAAATTTGCAGCCCCAATTACACTAAGGTACAATGCAATGCCTAAACTTCTCATTGAATCAGGCACTTGGTCATAAAAGTACTCCTGCAATCCCACTAGAGTAAATCCATCCCCTATACCAATTATCAGAAACTGGGGTGCCAGCCACAATACACTCATTGAAATTGAGCCCTCGAGAGGATTCTTTTCAACGATATTTAGCCTTTTCCTTTCAGTTAATGCTGCTATTACCATAGTTACAGTAGAGAAAACCATTCCAAAACCAATTCTTTGAAGAATTTTAAGGCCTCTTTCATTTCCTGTTACCTTTCTTAAAAAGGGTACGAGGAGCCTATCGTAAAAAGTGATGGAAATTATCGTTCCAATGGCAGCAAGGGCGTAGACAGAGGCTGGTGGGATAATGAAATTATGAAAGATTTTCCTGTTCATTGTTGTGCTTTGTTTGATGAAGAATGTTGCGGTCTGTGCTACACAGATTCCAAATGGCAAAGTAGTTAGCCATATTGGAATCATGTTGAGTATAAGCTTCATTTCTTCCACTCTGGTTACAGTTGCAAGTCTCCATGGATTATTATTTTGTTTCTCCTCTTCTTTGTTTTGTTTGTCATCAATTATTGCAGCTTTATCAAGAAACCTGAACAATAGGGATGATAATATATCAAGAGTCTGATAACAGATCAATCACTGTATTTATCTTACTAAATCCCCTTGTCTAAAAGCTTAACCTCTATACTATGGTACCATGCGAGGAGACAAACTCGGAATTATAGTACTAAACTGTTAAACGTCTTACTTAAGTTTATCCGTATGGCAAAGAAACCTCATTCGAGTCTTGTCTGATTCAGGAACCTCGTACAATTGACCAGGATCAGATGGGTATGGCACATTTCTCTTGGCAATTGCTGCTACAATTACCTGTAACATGGGTGTTAGAGGACTTCCCGTTGCTTTCCTGTAACGATAAAATGGCCGTCCCATACAGAAAATCACTATAGTTGAAGCCATGACAGCTGTAAGAATGATGTCTGCTGCAGCCCAGCTAACCTGGTCTTGAATGTAGACAATCACAGTTACACCAAGTAATAGGCCACAACATAGCCCAGAATTCCACCAATTGAAAAATGACAATTTCTTCTTTCTTTCTTCGGGATGATCATCATCAAATTGATTAGCTCCAAAGCTCTCCAGAGAGGGTTTATGCCCTCCAGTTGCTATTGAAATCAAGTAGATTGCAATAAAGAACACAACCTCATGAACCTTAGAGGGTTCATGGCACAACCCAGAATCACAAGGTTTCAAGCCTGGGACTAATCTTGACATGGTTAAAAGAAGCAAGCCCTGTTTTCACATCAAAAGACGACGCATTATTTAGTGATTAGCTAATTTGGGTAACATGTTTAGTACGCAGTATTGAATATGACATGACATGACTATACTGTAGACAAGGTCACTCTCACTTATAAACACATTGGTCTTTCCAATGTATAGGCATTGAAGCAACTGCTGGTTTCTTACTACTGCCTCAGTATTCTTCAATCTATCTTACTAAACATGTCACCATCCATACCAAAAAAAGTTGATCACTTTATTTTGCATAGGAAAATGGTAATTCGACAAGCCATTCAATGAATAACACGAATAATTCACCCCTAATAATGACACTCAAACTTTCCCCTTCAATAGAAATAGAATATTATACCAGGAGATAAACAATGGATGAGGCAAGAACAGTAGAGAATTGTCCAAGGTAAGCATCAGCTATAAACCCTCCAAGCAGTGGCATCATAGTGGTTACCCCACTCCAATGGTTGACGCTTTTAACTGCAGTTTTTAGGTCTTGATGGATCACCTTGGTAAGGTATATGATTAAACTTGTTGCTAGTCCAAAATAACTCAACCTCTCACTGAATTCAATTGCTGCCAAATAAAAGAAAATGGTTGAAAGTTTTCTAATTCTAAACAAAAAGAATCTAATGCATGTTAAAATAAGTGTTCCAGGTTAGGACAAATAGTTTCATCCACGTATGTTTAGGATGGAATCCAGCTTGAGTTTGACTTACTTTAGCAATTAGTGGACTCAAGTGAAAGAGATCTACTTTCTGTAAAGTTACTGTAATGGAAACCTATGTTTGATATACCTCGCATGTAACTATTATTGGTGAAACTGATGCGCTCAAACATTACTCATTTCCAGTAAATGGAACTACACAGATTTCCTTCTACAGTCGATGATCGGTTATCTAATGACTCACGCAGTTGACTACTGCCGTGTTACACCTCGTTAGCGTTGGATAGATGGCAACAACAAACTAAGCTACATTTCTAATAAACTACGTTCAGTTCACTGCTAAATGAGGTAAGAAAGGCAATAATATTGTCGTTCTTATACGGACATGATAAGAGTACCGTCTGCTACATATTGTTGGCAAGTTTAGGTGGTGATTTCGACTGATAATATTGAAGGAAAAAATAAACTAAAATCTTATCCATTATATTATAGAATCATGTCAAATAACACGTCCACAAAGTGGATGCATTGTATATGAGAAAATGAACCTGCAGAGGTGTAGTTAAATGAATTACTCACCAATAATAAAAAGGGAGGCCTTCCACGCACCGGTGGAAGCTCGGACAGGAACTTTTCCTTTATGATCAACAGAAGAATCATACACCCATTTCTCTTCATCAATATCTAGTGATTTCTGTCTCTTTGTTTGCTCCATCTGGTTCATCAAGTGGGATTATGTATATTATACCACTCAAGCTAGCAGAAATTGTTGGAGGGTTAGCAACTTTCTTGGTTTTACTTATATAGGGCAGAATCTTTGTTGCTGACTGCTGTTGGAGTTGTCTAAAATGGTGTTCATTATGAATGCAATAAAAAATAATTATATCAATGATTTTGATTTAGAAAAAAATGTGATTCCTTCCACTTAAATGTCATTGTTGGTGCTTACTAAGGAATAGGATCCTTGTCAAGTTAAAATGACTCTTTTATCAAGCTTAAAGCTAATAAAGTGGCTCTGATAAAGACCTATGTAAAACCACAACCATCAACACATGATATGATACACAAGATTTCTGTCTCGTTTATTACCGTTCATTTGAGTACTATACGCTGACTGAATAGGAATGTATAACAAAAAATGAACAAGATTGTAGTCTTTTTGCACATGATTCTACATAAAAATGACTTTACAAAACAAGCTATTTAAGCCCTGGTGATTACAACCATGTATCTTACAAAACAAGATTTTGAAGTCAATAAAACAAACAATCGATCTGTCTGAACGTCAAACGAACAGTTGTGAAGAGTACGTTGGAAAAATAAACTAAATTCATGAATATCCTAGAAGTTTTTATTTATGAATATGAAGCAATACATGAATG
>CAIGRP010047256.1:0-11958 GCA_903798385.1 Fraxinus cuspidata
AAATGTAGTATGTAAACTACAAACGAAAACAAAAAAATTAAAACCAAGAAGGTAAGAAGAAGAAGATGATGAACAATCCGAGGCAAGTGATTTTCACTCTTTCCTTAAGACAAAATTGTCCCGCAATGATGCTCACAGTTCAAAGCACTTGTCCCCCAAGATACAACAGATTCAACTTGTGGTAGAAGAACTTCAAACCACAAGTTAATGCGAACTTTCGATGGTGTTTCTCTCTACAAAGAAGAAAACAGTATTGAATAAGTTTGGAAGTGATTTGCAAGAGTTTGTTTGCAATGCTCAATGCAAATATAATATGGGATGCCTAATGGATGTCCATGGGTCCTATATATAGAGGGAACCATGAATGAAGTGTCGCGAGCCACAAACTCAGCAACTCTTGTACCATTCACTATCGCTCGAGCAATAAAAATAGTGACTTGGTCACTAACCTGTCGCTCGAGCGATAGTTCAGCATCGGCGACAACACACAAGCAAATTTTCAGCACTTTCCTCTATTTTCTTCCTAATTTTGGACCGCAATTTCTCATTCATCGGGAATCGGTTTTGAAATTTCAAATATATCACTACGATCTACTCGACGAGTGGAAAAAGTTGGTCAATTTACTTTTGTAATTTGACCATCACATCAAATCCAAATATTTGATCGAAGTTGACAAGAAAGTCACTTATCCAAGTTTTTGGTTTTCACACTTAAACCAAATTTTCAATCTTCTAAACAAATTTTCAACAATGTTCTCGGAGCCAATGATGGAAATTCATTGCATCATTAATGACGGGAGTTGGAGCTGTTAAAGAAGATGCCAATGTGATGGTTCTTACTGGATTTTGAGGACTATTTGTCCATGCTTTTAGCATGGCAATTGGAGAGTTTGTCTCCGTGTACTCTCAACTAGACATAGAAATTGCTCACATGAAGAGAGAAAAGAGAATTACAAACAATGGACAGAATGAGTGAGAATTGGAAAAGGAAAAACTCCCCAACCCTGGGCAGGCAGCCCATGTCATCAGCCCTGGCATTTTCTTTAGGCGTTTTGTACCATTACTTGCAGCTGCATTCACAGAAAATTATAAGGTGAGGCTAGGAGTTGTGGTGGAAGAAGTCACCTTAGCATTGGTTGCTTTTGGAGGAGTTGTGGCGGTGATGGGCGGGGCTCTGGTGGCTAGATCTTGTTCTAGGGTGGCTGGATGGCTATGGGTATTACATTTGGTCTTACAGAGTTACTTGGCTTCAATAGCCTGGAAATGTGATTGCCAAGTTCATCTTCAGTTTTATCATTCTTAAATTTGTTTGAAAAAAACTCAGGTTGTGGACAAAAAGGTTGTAACACAACATCAAATGATGTATTATATAAATTATATAACCATCCTATGTTAAATTTTGTTTTCTACATGGATTTCAACTGTATTCTTCTCATTTAGAAGCTATTAAGTTCATGCCTCTTTTTTTAAGCTTTCAACTGTATCTTCTTTTGAATATGGCACATTTCGATTGTAAAAAATTTTAGACATCTAGAAATATAATCACATCAAATATACCTCTATTACAAAGATGTTTTATTGTCCTTTCCTATCTAATTTTCGTGTAGAAACGTTTTTACACATGCATATTAAGTGTGCAGTTTCTGTTACACTAATGTAAACTAATTCCAACATTCTAGTATTTCTTAATGATGTGCCAACAAGTCAATTTTACTTCTCATATTTGCTTATGCAATTTGTTTTTATGCGCGAAAAATGTTGTCGAGATGATTTACGAAATTTGAGACATTCTTAAACACGTCTCTATGTTCTATATCTAAGCCTAATGGAAGCAAAAATTAGTGGTGTCAGGTTGATGTAATCCTTAGTGAACTTGAGAATCGACGAGATAGAATCCAAGATTATAATGTTAATTTCTTGAGCACTAGGTTCACTCGGCATACTCACAGCATTTTCTTCCAATTGCCTTCTGACATCTCTATGGCATGTATAATATATCCTAGGTATAATTGGATAGGGCATTGTCTGTATCTTTTTTCCTGAATCTTATTCCATCTAACATAAGAAATAAAGATTTACATCCTATAAATTCATCTAGTGATTCTATATCCCATTTCCAAATACTATCCTTCTGCATGTAATTGAAGATTGCGAAATATCGATGATAATGTGATTCGTTGTCTAAACATGGAATAGTCCATGTTTATAAAGATGTGTGGTTGAAAGCATGTATCATAGATGACTTGTATATTTACCTAAACCCGTTTTCCGAATAATCCCTATCTTTTTGTGCTTCAGTGGGTATTTCAAGATAGTTCGTAGAGTTAAAAATCTAAATGGTCAGTAAATATTGCATAATATTTGATTTGTCATCATTTTCCGTGTCAGCGAGTTCGTAAAATTTTCAAATGTTGAGCTTTTGAGTGATGGATGATATGACGATTTGATAAGTTCGTTAACCATCCGAAAAATTTTAAAAGTTTAATGTTCAATGAAAAACATTGTACAAAGTTCAATGGTCAAAATTTTTAGAATAAAGCTATTTAGCACCACTGTTATGACACAAGTTTAGGTGGTGCACGTGATAGGTTCAATGAAAAATGAAATTAAATGACTTATTTAATTGCATTTCTCATATTAGTATCACGTAAATTGATGTTTTGACATTAGTAGTGCTAAATATCATTACTTTAATTTTAAGAATACAATATATTTGAGTATAATGAACAAATAAACAAATCGATAAAGATCTCTATCATAAAGAATCTATTGGCTTGAGCAAATGAAATGTCCTAATTCTAAATTTACTAAGAATATGACTTGATATTGTACCTCTCATAAATGTAATTAAAAACATCCGATGTTATCACATACCTTGACCTAAACTCCTCCTCGTGTTGCTAGTCATCTCACTCATTCACTTCGTGGTTTTCATTTATATGTCATTATCTCGGGATATTACAATGATAGTTGTAAATTTCTTCAAAATTGCCATAGCAAAAAGGCAGGAGACAGAAAAGAAAAAACAATTAGTTTTCTTATCAATGGAGTTAAAAAGGCTTCAACATGAAGACAACCACTGCTTTATTTCATCTGAGTAGAGAGGCTTGTGTGGGCATTGTGTGGAATGCACACTCCCTTTAGTAATTTAATGACCAATCTTCCCACTTTTTTGTGGAGACACACTCCTCCAATTTTATATCACATCATTGAGTGCTCTTCCTAAACAGCAATCCATTCTCAGGCTGCTACTGTTATGTATCCCACCTATCGAAATAAGGCGGGTTGGTTCGTGATAAAAATTCTCAGTTATTTTATCAAATCTAATTTAGAGATGGTTTGACAAAGCTTTTAATTAAAAAAATTAGCAGATTTTGATAGAATTTGATAGAACGTGAAACTAAAAAGTTGATATAGTAGCAGGTCCTACAAAATCCGTAATTAAAATTAGCTTCAATTTGACCCCTATTTTTAGGGGGAAATGTGTTTTAGAATAGCTATTTTTATAGAGAATTAGTGGTCAAAACATAAGGAAAGAACTCGAGTTTACGTATAAAAATATTTTATGGAAGAATATGTAGTTGAAAATGAGTTTTGGAAAAATGGAACCCAAAGGAGAGCTTAATTTTTTACTTTGATCTCAACTTTTTAAGCTTTCCCTAATAAGCACTTAGTCTAACATAGATAAATGTTTAAGAGATACAAATTATTTAAATCTGTAAAAAGAGGCGGAATGTACATGATAAAGCCAGTAATGGAAAATAATTCAAACCTGTTTTACATCTGGCATATAAATGGAAGTAAAGATCAAATATGCACATCACAGAGTTTAAAGAATGCATTTACAGAGTCTCCACATATATATTGTGTTTTTTTCAGCTTTTGCTACGTGTACATCAAGTTTGACATTGTTGTGATTTTTTATACATTATTTTTAATAATACTTTAAACAATCCATGATACAGATTTGACACATCTTGAAATGTCAAACTTATCGTACACAAAGAGTGTACAAGTAGTTTAATTGTCTCCCTCTCTATTTTCGTGCAATTTAGGTTCAAAGCAAGAGAAGACTCCAGTAAGAGAACATTTGGCATATCCATTGCCTCAGAAAGTATGTATACTTTGTCAATGCTTATCTAGACCAAATAAAATGCCCAGTCGTGTACATCATATGTTTATGCTCGTTAATTATGTCCAGTCGTGTTAGTCCAACTACAAAATATTAAAAGAGAAGTGCTTCAGATCACATTGCAACTTTTTCTTTTCTTTATTGAATCCTGCATAAATCCCCATTAACACTCATTATTTTTATAGTACCTGTTCAGTATATATAACCCTTCACTCATTCATGCAGCATTGTGTCTTCAACAAGCAACTTCGCATTGGCAATAACATCCTAGCTAGCTGATATAATACTTTTCATGGCCGCCCAAAACCCAAACCATGTCCAAATTGTGATCCCTGAGCACGATGCACAACAAAATCAATGCAATTTCTCCTACAATAAAGACTTGGACTACTCACAAAGGGCACAATGGCTTCGTGCCGCTGTGCTAGGAGCCAACGATGGATTGGTCTCCATTGCATCATTAATGATGGGAGTTGGAGCAGTCAAAGAAGATGCCGAAGTGATGGTTCTTACTGGATTTGCAGGACTGTTTGCCGGTGCTTGTAGCATGGCAATTGGAGAGTTCGTCTCCGTGTACTCCCAACTAGACATAGAAATAGCCCAAATGAAGAGAGAAAACAGAATGACAAACATTGGACAGAATGAAGAAGAAAGACAAAAGGAGAAACTCCCAAACCCTTTTCAGGCAGCCTTGGCATCGGCCCTGGCCTTTGCTTTAGGCGCCATAGTACCATTACTTGCAGCTGCTTTTATAGCAAGCTATAAGGTGAGGCTAGGAGTGGTGGTGGCAGCAGTAACCTTAGCATTGATTGCATTTGCAGGTGTAGGGGCGGTGCTGGGTGGGACATCGGTGGCGAGGTCTTGTCCTAGGGTGGTGGTGGGGGGCTGGATGGCTATGGGTATTACATTTGGGCTTACTAAGTTAATTGGCTCCAGTGGTCTGGCAATATAATTGCTAAGTTTTCCTTCGGTTTCAGGCTTCCAATATTTGTTGAATAAAAAAGATGGGCTGAGGAAAAAAGATGCTGTGACACAACTAAAATTATGTATTATATCAGTATCCTATGCTTGAGTTGTATTTTCTACAAGGCTTTGAACTGTATTGTGCTGAATTAGAATAAATAAAGTTCATGCCAATGGTAATAACTTATTTGCAAATGTTCCAAAATATGAACTTCCTAGAAATAATGGATTATTTCATTATCTATATATTCCATCTTACTTTAATTTCTAAAATCAACTCTCTCATGCATACTCGTGGATTCCAAACATTTCAAACCAGTATCAACTGCTGCTGCCACCGGAGAGAAAACGATATTGATATAACAAAAGGCGAAAACATTACAATGTAACAAGAATAAGGTTAAAAAAAGGAAAGAACATACTACTAGGAAAACCATGAATAATTTGATTAACAATACTAAAACTTCCACAAAAGATACGAAAAACAACTAGGAAAAACCACGAAGAATAATTTGATTTAACCACAATACCAGCAACATGGGACAAGAATTTCACAGCCCAGAGAAGCTCGAGTCTATGAATATAAAACGGAACTGGCAATACAACTCCCACAAAAGATAAGAAAAACAACTGAAAGTTGCAACATCCTACTGGGGGCATACCAGCATACCATGGCACCCCAGTACCCTTCATGTGGACGCCAGTTTGGATTCAATCAATCCTAGTATGCTCAGAAGCTCATAGCCAGATCGTCTATCATAATAAGAGGTCGAGAGAGACTCCCCACACAAAGACATTCCTGAAGTCTACACATTGCTAAAAAGTCCAAGAGAATATCTACCACTTAGTGAAAATAAAATAGATCACATTCCATTCTGTAAATTCATATCGTGATAACATGTGCCATTTCGAAATACTACCCTCCTGCAAGTGGTTTTGGATTGCCTTAATGTAAAATATTATTGGTAATGTGAGGTGTTGGTTATTGGAATATCAGATATTTATAAAGATATATATTAGAATCAACTTATAATAAATGGATTGTAGATTTAGCTAAATCATTTTTTTCTGAAAAAATCCTAGCTTGTTATGCTTTTGATGGGTTTTCAATATCGTTTCTATCCTGAGTTGTTGTTCATTCGCAACATATGTTTTGTCGGAGTGATATAAAAATGCCAAATTAAGAATTCATATTTCCTAGATAGAAGATGAACTGTCCTTTCAAGTTTACTAAAAACAAGACCCGAGTCGTTTATTGCACTTCATCTCCTAGATGTAACCAAAACCAACTGTGATCGTCACATACCTTGAGCTGAACTCCTCCGATAATTTATGTTGTCATGTCATTATTTTGAGAAATAACAAAGATTGCGAATTTCTTCAAAATTCTCGTGGCCAAAATGGTAGGAGAGCGCCAAGAAAAATAGTTATATTATCCAGTGGAGTTGAAAAGCTTCAACATAAAGCAAACTTCTGTGCGCACTATTTCATTATAATACAGAGGCGTGTGGGCATTGTGTGGAATGCACACTCCCTCTAGCAATTTAAAGGAAAACCTTCCCACTTTTGTGTGGAGAACACACTCCCCCCACTTTTGCTATCCTAAACAGCAATCCATTTTCAGGAGGCTACTTTGACAAATCCCACCTATGGAAATAAAGAGGGACTCACGATAAAAATTGAGAGTTATTCTCTCTAATCTTGGTTAGGGGAATGTACTTAACACATCATAGCTGTTTTAAAAGATAAAAATCGTGTACTGAAAGGAGGTAGGTAGTTATGGAAAAGACTTCAAACTTATTATCTCACGTATTAATGGAAATTCCATTCAGAAATTGACTTCACGGGGTTAAAAGAATACTCTGCTTCCATTTTCGTGCAACTTAGTATCAGTACTCCAGCATTATTGCCAGTGACGGACCCAGCAAAAAAGTTCAGCACGGGCGGAAACGGAACAGAAACGAAAAAAAAAAAAAAGGAATTGAAATAGAAACAAAAAGGGAAAGCCGAGAAGAAAGGGCCAAAACAAAAGAGCAAAACTAAAAGGGCCAAAAAAAAAAAAGGCCCAAACTTTTTTAAATACCCAACTCTCTCATTCCAAAACAAAAGGGCCAAAATGAATCAACTTTTTGAAAACGTTGCAAGATTGCCTAACTTTAAACTATCAATCTCTCATAACCTTGTAAATCAATCTCTCATCGTACTGCCTAGCTTTCAACTATCCAACTCCTACATAGTATCACCTAAATGCATATCAAATTAAAAGACAATCATTAACAATAAAAAATAAATTTTGAATTAGATACAACGTAATCACGAGTAACTTTGTTAAAGTTCTGAGAACCCAAAAGAAGTTAAGATGAAAATAAGTATATATTTATATTGATTTATCATTTATGTATGGATACAATTTAGAAATAATTTATAAATTATCAAAATCAGGAACCCAAATTTCAAATCACCAATTTATAGGTAAATCATCAAAAGCATCCCAATCACATAATAATCAAACACCAACCAACTAGAATACCAACAGCTCGCTCAAAATTAGCAGAAGGAAAGAAGGAATGAAGGATTATATGTAAACCAAAAAAACCTAGAAGCAGGAATCAAAGTTTCAAATTAATTTTTGCACACAAATTATAGACTTACAAACTAAAACTCCAGCGGAGGAAGTCGGCAGCGCGCGGATGGCAGGTCACAACTCACAAGCGACTAAGAAAGTCCACGGCGTGCACTATGTAGAGAGAATTAGAGAAAGATATGAAATTGGGTGAAAATTGAAATCAATTCTCATGAACCAATATATGAAGGTATTGGATTTTGGGCAATGACTAATGGGCCTAATGTTATTTTGAAAAGGGGCCTAAAACAACTTATGCCCACTAGTTAAAAAAAAGGTCCAAACCAATTTCCATCCATCTTCTTCAATCTTCATTCCGTTTGCAGTCTGTCCCTGCACCATTTCACACACAGTCGCCAATTCTGCTGCAGTTCCAATGCAGTCCCTGCGCCATTTCTGTTTACACGCTGAAATTAGCATGGCAATCTTCTTCTTCCCTTCTTCTTCCCGTCTTCTCTCTGCAACAGTGACCCGGAGCCCGGCGACAATGAAGACTCCGAGGGATCCAGCAGGGCGGCCGCACCCCCTCGCCGGGTGCTGGGTCCGCCACTGATTATTGCTGCCCTGGTGTCAAATGCTAATCAACTATTCGTGTTAGGTCCCGTTTGGCTAGGCTTTTGAAAAGTCAAACTATTTTTGAGACTAAAAAGCTACTTTAAAACATACTTGAATAATTTTCTAAAAGTGTTTTGTTTAACTAAATAAGTTTTGATAGCTTCTTTGTAAATCACTTCTACAAGAAACAGAAACAAAAGCAAAAGCCCTACCAAACAAATCCTTGGTACAACCACCAAATATTAAAAGAGAAGTCCTTAGATTAACGCCACCGATGCTTGTGCTCCTCACGCTGCACTATTTCATTTCCTTTTACTGCCCCGACTTAATCCTGCTCACATTCCCATTAAGATTAATTAATATTTATGTATCCTCGAGTATATAGACAAGTAACTCATACTTCGATTACTCAGTGAGGGCACAATGGCTGTGTTCTGCTGTCCTTGAAGCGAAGGATGGATTAGTCTCCATTGCAGGACTGTTTGCCGATGCCTGTAGCACAGCAATCAGAGAGTTTTTCTACGTGAACTCCCAACGAGATATTGAAAAGCCCAAATGAAGAGAGAGAGAAGAAAATGACAAACAATGGACAGAATGAAGAATTGGAAAAGGAACAGCTCCCCAAGCCATGGCATTGGCCCTTTCATTCTTTAGGCAGTGATGTACCATTACTTTCAGTTGCATTTCTAGCAAACCATACGGTGAGTCTGGGAGTGGCGGTACCATGAGTGACCTTAGCTTCAGTTGCTTTTGGAGTACTCCGGGCAGTGGGAGGTCTTGTCCTAGGTTGGTGGCCGGTCGCTGGATGGCTATGGGTATTAGATTTGGTCTGGCTCCATTGGTCTGGGAATGTGATTGCCAAGTACGCCTTCACTTTTATCTTTACTAAATTTGTTGAATAATGGAAAAATGGTTGCAACACAACAAATGTACTATATGTACAATATAAGCATCCTATGCTTAGTTTGCATTTTCTTCAGGGCTTTTAGCTGTATTGTGCTCATCTGTATAGGTGAAGTTGATGTTTTCTTCTTAATATTCCATCTTCTCTTCCTAGCCAGAATGAACACTGCTATACAAGCTCAGAGATTATCTTTCCCAATCAAGACAGTTATAAAATCTATAGTCATTCAAGAATGAAATCTTATTAACACCGTCCATATCTGGTACATCCTTCAAAACCGTCAATCCCCAAATGTGAAAAAATATACGATAAATCAAGAAGCATCAAAAGCTATAAAATTACCTCAAACATATTGTAATCATTAGAAGAAATGAATTGTTTCTTCAACAGGTTTCAATCATTCCTAGTAAGATTAGACTACAAGTGATCATCCCATCTAGTGATATAGTGCCCATCTCTTCCCATGCCAACTCGTATGGTCGTTTAGCTAATTGTGGTGATGCCGACAAGGTATGTGTTATAAATCCAATACACAATATGATAGAAAACCAAAGAAAAATAAAATATGTAGCCATAAGTTAGGGCGCAGACCATTTAATGCCACAGTCAACCGTTGGTACCACCAGAGAGAATAATAATGCTATAACAAAAGTTTCAAAAAAGAATAATGTTAGAAACAGAAAAAGGGAAGAATGAAACCAGCCAGCTTCATTACTGAAATTGAATTATCAAGTATACAAATATCAAGTGACTAGGAGAATCCACAAATAATAATATCAATAACCCGCAATTCTAGTAACATGTGACAAAATGGAATATTATGTCTATGATTATGATTATGAATATGAAAGGGAACTAGCAATTCTACTTCTATAAAACAAACCAAAACATCCCCATGTGATTAACACATTGCTAAAAAGTCCAATAGAATATTTCCAACTTAGTGAAAATAAAATAGATTTACAAAAGTATACATGTCTTTCAGATCAACCATGAGAATTAGCAAACAATCACAATTCAAAGTACAAATCCGCAGAAATAATGGTGACATGAAGTCTATGGAGAGTTAAATTCATATTAATCCATCTTTACAGAATATCAAATCTGGTAACCATGGCTTACGAAGGAAACACGTTGAATGAGAAACATATTGAGCAGAGACGAGAAAATTCACTAGGTGCATTATGTTTAACATGTTACCAGGTAAAAGGCAACTGGGTATCGTAGCTTCAAGAACCTCTCTGCTCCGAACTACCCTCGAGGGAAAATGGAAGTGAAAGAGAGCTGCAGCCAACAGCAAATCTTGAACCAGCTTCCCAATTGGAAGAAGTTAACCAAAGGACAAAAAAACCGACCCCTCCACCTCAGCCAAAAATTTTCGTTCAGGGACACTTCAAATTCAACCTAGGCAGCACTCTCCATCATTTGCCAAGAAAACTTGAAACATGTACAATTCTATATCCAGATCTCAGCTCTACCAAAAAGAGGACAAGACAAAAACATAACAAGAACCCTTCTCCCTGGAACAGGATCAGAACAGAAGAGGAGACAGCAGTTGCTGAACTCTTGAGCATTATCTATAGTGCCTGCCCTTTTCACTAGGAAAAACGCAACTCTTCCTTCGGGCAACTTGGAAAGTAAGAATGACTAATGATGTAACAACTTGCACGGATGTGTCGCAATCCAAAAGCTTTTTTCAAGTTTATTTTGTTTAAATGTAGCCAGTTAGCAAAAGCACGCCAATCATCATGTTTCCAGAAAGGCCATTTTAAATCCAGGCAGCCTGCCAAAAGTAACAATAGTAATACTGAAAGAATTGGAAACTAAGAACTCATTTGAAGAGATGGATAAGATTCAAATATAATAGAAATAAATAAATAACTAAATTACCCAGTTCGGTTGTTCACTCTGTTTAATGATTAAAAATCTGAGTTTTGAAGATCAAGAAAGGAGGTATGGCTTCTAATACAGCCTCTATATTTCGATTTCACAAGCACACATGATTGTGGCTCCATTTTGGTAATCATCGATTCCACATTTTGACCATCATTCCCAGTACCATTTAACCCCATATAAACAGCAACATACAGTTTCCATGCGAGAAAATATACTAATCCAGCAGCACATAATGGCAGTTTAGGGAAGAAGCAGATAACCAGCAGCATTGATAGCATTTAGAGCGTAAGATCAGTTTTGTTTGCATGTCAAGCAAGCAAAGGCCCGCAACAGACGAGAATATAGAACATTCAAGGGAATAAATATAGTAGATTATTAGAGCCGAGCTTCACATTTTCAAAAGACAGATCCATTTTGTTGACATGTCCAGAAGAGAAGACATCACGTCAGGCCTAACTTCATAACGGCATCCAGGAGACACAAAATCCTTAAAGTTTACAGCTGTAAAAATATTAACATAATCCATTAGCACCACAATTTGTTGAAGATTGCAAATGCAAATTCAGTAAATGTTATATAACATAATGTCAGCAATAAAATTACCCAGATCTGAATCCCCCAGAACCTCGGCGATCGTATGGCCCAGCACGATCACGACTATATCTGTCATCTCCTCAACGTCCACCAGCAACCCTGTTACGGCCATCAAACCGATCTCCATTCCGGTCAGGACCATAACGGCTGCCACCTCTGCCGCCTCCGTACCTATCATCCCTTCCTCCATACCTTCCACCTTCACTAGGACACTCCCTAGCAAAATGCCCTGGCTTGCCATACTTGAAGCACTCCCCACCACCATATCCCCGACCACCTCCATACTCACGA
>CAIGRP010047262.1:0-11698 GCA_903798385.1 Fraxinus cuspidata
CTTATCTATTATTCCAAATTCTAAAGACCGTAATTTCTATAATTATTTTTCTTGCATACCTTATGCCCGTATCCATAATTTGGGCAATTAACAATTATTTTATTTCCTCTTAAAACTATTCAAATCAAGAAATACAATCAAGTTCCAGTCTTTCTAGCATTCTCAATAAAGTTTCCATCAAATATTAAGTATATCCTCCCAAAAAATTATTTTCTTTTCTCGTAAAACTATTCAAATAGCAGAAATACAATCAAGTTCCAGTCTTTCTAGCATTTGTAAAAAAATTTCCATCAAATGTCGAGTATATCCTCCCAATAAACACTGAAATAAACACAGTAAGACAGATATAACTTAAAAACGAGAAATCAAGTAAATTCCAAGTAACCCACAAACCAAATCTTCAGAAACAGAATATGAAGATGGTTTCCAGTCATCTCTTAATTAAAAAAACAAAAAATAAAAACCAACACGTTCAAAAATTAAATTACCCATACACATAACCCATACAAACATGCTAGAAATAACATATATACATAGATGCACACATTTTTACCCATACACATAAAAATCAAATTACCCATACACATAACCCATACAAACACGCTAGAAAAAACATATATACATAGATGCACACATTTTTAGGTTTATTAATTCCAAATCAGAATACGATTAAGAGATTAATTGAGTACCTTGATGCCAGGCGCCAGGCGACAGCGCGCCAGCGCAGAGACGGGAGACGGGAAGGAAAATGGAAAATCAGCGCGGTCCGTGTAGCCGTAAGCCCTGTTGGTCAGTGACTCAGTAAGTATGATCGGTCGTAACTCAATAATGGGGGGAGACCGGAGACGGACGGGAGACGGCTGAGACCGGAGATCGGAGGCGGAGACTGGAGGGAAATCTGGAATGAAGACGTGACTCGTGAGGCTTGAATTATTGAATGTAGGTTAATAAAAAAAAACTTGGGCCAACCGGCCAAGGTCCGAGGCCTCTGGTGTTGGGTTGGGCTGGGCCTGGAAAAAAAAAAGAGGGGGGCCAAAAAATAGGCCCCCTCCACCTTTGGGCCTGAGGAGCGGGCCTCATTGGCCTCGCCTCGGGGCCGGCCCGACTTGGACTCCTCAAAATGATGGGAGTACTCGTGTTGACACGACATGACACCGGATACAAGTACGGGTACTCCATCCGGATACAGGGATTTATATCTTCCAACTGTTACACAGTTTTCTTGATTTTAATCAAATGAATTATTTTTTCCATTACTAATGTTTTTAGGTTAATTGGGTTGACAAAAAACCAATATTAATAGTGTTGATAGGTTATTAAGGTTCACAAAAAAGTCATATTAACGAAATTTGGATTATTTTTAATTATGTCTCCATATTCAACATTTTAAAAAATAAAATATCCGAAACTTAGATATTTACCCTGTACCTGATATCCCGTACATGAGTCTGAGCATCATAGGATTTTTCCACACATCTAGAGTCAATTATTTTTACACAAAAATCTAAAGTAACTACATTTTTTGTTGTGTTATGTTTCTTCTAACTATTCAAGTCGTGTGTTCTCTTGATTAATTCCTAACCTGCGGCATCATCTCACTTGTTGGCCTATATCTTCGTGTTTTACTTAAATCCTTATTTCTTTTACCTTTATCTTATGAATTATCTTGTGGTTAAGAAAGTTTATTCAATAAACTTAAGATAACATTTGATCAAAATTAATAAATACAGATTCTAGTTACCTTAATTATTCTTCGATTTTATACAAAAGCTACATCGAATCTTGTAAAAACTTGGAATTAAATCTGAATTTTGTAATAGAAAGAATTGTTTAAATTTTTCATTAGTGATTCATGTAATTGTGGGTTCCAAAGGAAAGCTGTCGAAAGAGAGAAAGGGAAATCACTTTTTCGGGCCATATATGGTTCTTTCTTCTTCCATTTTTATTTTTATTTTTTATTTTTTTAATAAACAAGAAGCTTCGGAGTAGAATTTTGGAAACAGCAGATATGATCCTAAATTTCGTCTGATAGAAACCAAACTATGACTGTTACACGTGCAGAGTCATGCTTAGGTGTTTCCATGAAGTTTCTTGAAGTCAAGTGGAGTCAATTGTGTCTATACACACGCGCACAGAGAGAGAGAGAGAGAGAGAGAGAGACTTAACAACTGGTTTTAGACCACATTTTTTAATCATCAAAAATATTGTTTAATGTTAGGTAAGTTTCCTCAAAACATGCCAAAATAAAATAATGGAATTAATTGAAGTATGAAAATAAAATAGGGTAGAAACTCGATATTTGAAGAAGAAATACCAAAAGATAATGTAAATCAATGATTGTGCTACATGTATATAATAATTTACAAATACATAATATATAGAGATATGACTGGATCGGAATTTCTTCAATTAAATAAAAAAAAACTTCCCCCTCCCTTTTTGACACTTGATAACTCCATTATATACATGTAGCGTTATTCGTAATTCAATTGGTAAGGAAAATAGCAAAGTTTCCTTTGATTTGCACGTTGTTTATGGCCCCAAATTTGGAGTAAATTTTAAGGCAAACTTGTAGCAAATATTTCCTATAATTGATGTTATATTTCTCTTTTGAGTGCATGACATAAAAAAATCTTGAGAGGGAAAATTGTAAGTCTAATTAAGATCCTGACTTTTCTAGTTTTCTTTGTGGGGTTATTCAATGAGTGGAAATAAGATGTGGTAAAGTTTATTTTTCTATGGTATTTGGAGAGTTTTTTGTGAATGAAGTTGTGTATGATTGTAACAATTTTTTATATAGTAAAGTTTTTTGACAATTTGTAAACTTTTCTTCATATTTTTATATTTTTTCCGTTTCTTACTTTTTTTTTGAACAAAGATTCTGAGAGTAATTTTCAGGAACATCAATTTATTGGAAACATTGCTATCTATATTTTATATAGTGGAAAGTTCTAACAATCCACCATTTTTATTTTTTTTCTTTTTTTTTCATGTTTTTCTATGTTATTATTATTTCGGTACAAGGGGTCTGAGCGATTTAAATAATTGATTTCAAGTCCCAACTGTTATACGTATACAATGCATACATTTGTTGGTCATGTGATCTACTAAGTCAATTGTCAAAGATTTGAGTTGACTATTTATTCCATTCACTCTGGCTACCTGCCAACATTTATATGTTTTTTCTTGGATGGAAAGGATATATTTATGTTTGTTTAGTGAATTTTAAGTGTCATATGCGAAAGCTAAAAGAGTATTGCTGTTTCATTTAATCGAGGAACACATAAAGCAAAAAAATAAAGCTATAATAATAATTCCTTAAATATAAAACTATTATATAACAACAAAAATATCTCTTATTAAAGAAATATATTGTGCCCGGATCGCTGATAGCAATGTTAGAAATACAAGAATTATGTATTACTTAATACTACTTGTTGAAACCCAAACACCGGAATAAATTGTCGAATTTATATGGCAAATAATAAAGTATTAGATCAAGAACAAAGCAATAAAAGCAGACAAGTATATGACAAATGAATTAAAAGATTTTATTGACATACGAATAATAGATAAGAGAGAAAATCACAATAAATCTTATAATTCTAGTAATCTATTTTCTCACATTTATAAAATTGTATAGAATAACCTAATATTTATAGGGAACATGTAGGGGATATTCAAACCCTCTTGTTAGAGTTGTTGATGAAATAGAATGTCAAAAAACTAAGTCCAAAATGAAAAATGAGAGGAAACAGCGAAAAATCGCGATTGTTACAGGTGGCGCATAGGTGCTATACCCCTGGGCGCAAGGGCAGCACCTAAGAGCAGCGACCTTTGCGCTAAGGCATTGGGTTACGTTCCTAAAGTTTTCAAAATGCCTCCAATGATATTCTTTTCCATTTCGAACTCTTTTTCAATTCAATACCAATTTTGAACTCTCAATAGGCTTCCAAAATAAAACTTTAATTTGACATAGGACTCCAATATCATTCCAAACTTGAATTTTTCATGACATGCACTTCAATTAGATTTTTTCAATATTTCAAATACTTCAACAAAGGTATTTGGGTCACATCCAAATTCCAACAATCTCCACATTGGTACGAATTCCACCAATGAATGAACTGGCTTCTTCAACAGTAACAAAAAAATTAACTTCTCCAACAAAACATTATACTCCACCCCTTCCAATGAATCTAAGCACTATTCCTGTAGAATTATTTCAGATTCCCAAAAAACATAATGATTATATAATTTACCAAAATGTGCTGTAACACACCCCAAGGCAGAATCAATATCAAATGCTTTTACCAAATGCCTCTTGTTAGATTGTGGAGGAGTGTTACGATTTGAGGATTTGTCAAAAGGGTCATTTCCGACCCCAATTGGCGTTCGTTGGGCCTTCGAAGCAGAGCTTCTGGTGGTGACACAAGTTACAATGTTTTATGCTTGGAACAAGGGATGGCGATATCTTTGGTTGGAAAGTGGGCGATATGCTTTCATTACATTGCCAACATGGATTTTTGAGTACCTCATATATACAGGGAGGGAAACAAAATGGCAAATGATCTGGCCAATCATGCAGTAACCTTCTAGGTTTCTACTGTGTAGAACACGGCTACATCCTTCTATTCGAATTTGGCATCGTTTGATTTGTCGAGTCGTTGCAATGGTCATTTTGTTAGTTTCTTTCCATTTTTTTCTTCCTTTGTGGTTTGTATTGTATTAACGGTTTTTCAATTTGTTTCTTTCAATAAAGCTCTGGGTTTCGCTTCATGTTAGAGTAGTTTGGTGGGTGCCAACCTGTTAAAATTTCCCACTCGACTCTTCCTGAAAAAGCCTTGATTTACATTTTGAAAAAATATTATGGATATCAATGAAGGATAAATTTATTCCACTAATTGAGATATATTAGTCTATGTTAGGAAATAAGTGTAAGATAATTGGGAATACGAAATAAATCAAACAACACAAGAACACCAAGATTTTACGTGAAAAATCTAAGGTCGAAAAAAAAATCATGGGCAAAGGACGAGTATTTTACTATAGTCAATAATGAATGTTGTTTACATAAGATTTTAGCATATGTTTGATTGCGAACATTGAATTTACATAAAAAGAAAATTAATTTCATGTAATTGATTAGAACATATTTGTATGAAAATTATTAATTAAATGTATTTGATTCATTTAGTTTTCAATCTAAAAAATATTATATTTATTCATTTTTTATTGATGGGTAGATGAGAGAGAGAGAGCATGAATTACATAGAAAATAACAATCACATCTCTCCAAAAGAAATATTTTCCATGTTTTTAAGAAAAATATAGTTAAGTGACCGTAAGTAGGAAAATTGTTAAATAGCAGAAAAGTAGGAAATTATGTGCAAAACATAATTCTATGGAAAATATTGATAATCAAACTCACTATTATTGCTCTCAATCAAGATATAAAGCTCTCTCAAGACTATATTGGTGTTATGTTACAATTACAAGTCGTGATTACTGTATATAAACCCTAAACATAGAGTTATAGAAGGATTAGAATGTTGAAAATGCGTTAAAACACAAAATAGGCTTGTCCTAGACGACATCGTTTCTCGAGCACTAGGATGTCGCCAAACGGTCGACGACTCTGCCGCTCGAGTGACAGACTGGCACCAGACGGTCAAAGCTTGGCTCCAACTCCCTACTTTGCACACTCGGGTGGGAGTTGGGCACTTAGCTAACGGAAATGCGCCGAAAAATTTATCCTTGGTCTATAATTTGAACTCTTCAAGACTCCTTCAACCAAATCGCAAACTCCCAATAGAATTTGAGTCACACTTCAATAATATCCTTGTAGATAATAATTAGTTCAAGAAACATTTGTAATTCATTAATAGATTGGCTTAAACATTACAAAATATGTTTAATAGTTGTTTTGAAAGTTTCAAGAACACTTTGTCATTTCCGATTCAACTGTCTTCCAAATTCCATATAATATACGTTCTAAAATTTGAAAGGCCGTCTCCTTTCACATTTGACAAAATTGAGGACTCAAATGTGATTTAATGGGACAACATAGGCATGGTAATTATAGTTGGAATTTGACTTTTCAGATTCTTATGTTGCTTCTTATACCTACAAACCAAATCTTAGAATTAAGAAGAAAATCTTTGGGGATGTTTCCCCCTCGTTTACATTCTATTTCTATGATAATTTAACCCCATAAAATAATGCCCCTTCATACTTGACAACTCCATTGTATCCCAAATGGTTATTTTCCAAGATTCTTTTACACGCACCTAATTATTACAATTATTCATTTTCTAGATGGGAGAAGAAACAAAATGCCTATTTTTCTACCTATATATTATTTCATACATATACAATCATGCTACATTTACAATAATGATTTAGTATCATCACATTCATCCACTCTAAAATTTTAATTTTTTTTTAATAAACTGCCCAAATTTTACCACATTAAACAGTGTCAACCATCAGTGTACAAGTAGATTAATACTATATACATTACCACATTTTACATGGTAAATAGTCTTTCAGGTGAGTTGTCAAATCTGAACCACAAACTCTAATGGTCCACAAAGATTTAAGAAACTGCCAGCCAGTAGGTGACTAGCTTAAGAATGTTTGGTATATACACAAGTTGTTGGGAAAGTAGTAATAAATATTTCAGCCATATAATCCAACATTCAATTGGGAAAAAAAATAAAAAAAAAAATTGGCAGCAGAAACGAGCTCTCAGGAGACTTTTGGTCTTCAACCAATACCCACTTAATAATTCCTTTCACTTGATGTAAATAAACGCATAACTTTCTTTAGAGAGAAAAATTTGTACAGGTTTAAGAGCATCTCCAAGTGACTCTTTAACCATGAAATTCTCTTTATTTTAAAGAGTCAACATTTAAAATCATGTTTCAAGAGACTTTTTAAATTAACTTTTTAATTTAGAGAACTCTATAATTAAATACATTCAAAGTGTTCAATTTTCAATGTAGGAAAACATTAAAATAATCTAAAGAAATGCTAATTAAAATAAAAGATAAAGAAAAATAATAAATTTTTTTTTGGAGTAGTAAAATTAAGTGTTAAATATAAAGAGTTTGTTGGAGTGTTTCAAAATTGTAACTCTCTAAATTTATAGATACTCTTTAAATGATAGAATATGCTCTTTAAAAATAGAGAGTCTTTTAGAGATACTCTAACTAGGTATCCTTTGGTATCTATATGTAAACAGCCACTATACAACTTCCATCGATCATAGGAGCGGGTGGTTATAAATTCTATTTTTTATAAACACTTCTCAAACGTAGACAGTGTTGATATATAGAGAGGTAAAAATAACAAAATTTAATATATAAAAGACTTTGGAAAGTAAAAAAGGTATAAACAATTATATCAAGTAAATCACCTTAAAAAGTGATAACTTGGACAAAAAATTGGTGCAGATTCACTACAAACTTGTGGATTAAGAAAATGGGGTTTAACCAATTCTTTTTTTTTTTTTTTTCATTTATTGTATTATTAGGTAGTCATAGTTATGCTCCTCTTTAGTGTAGATTGAAATCAGAATTTTAGTATAATTCGATAAAAACTGATTAAATGTGTGATTTAAAAATTATAAATCTCATAAAATTTGTGATTAAAATTAATTATTGACATATTAATTTGATTTTAATCCAAACAAGCATGGCCGGTATATCCATATTTTAATCCAAACAAAGCAGCAGAAAGTCTTGAAGTTTTGGAAAAAAAAAAAAAAGAGATCTCTCCTTTTAACTCGTATCTTTGATAATAAATTGTTCTGCAATATGTCAAGGTTTCACACGTGCTACAGTATATGTCCAAGAGTCACAAATCCACATTTCCATGCAAATTTCTCTCTATATATGGCACCTTCATTCATAAGATTATATCATATATAGTCATCCCTTTATTAAATTTTCAATCTCCATTTTCTCTCTCTAAAAATGGCTAGTCCTTGTCTAATTCCTGCACATTCTATTGCCTTCATCGTAAGTCGTTTAATGTCCATTATAGAGAAGTTAAGGCGATCAAACAATTCACTTGATTCTGAAATTGACTCCCCATTTATTGGATCTAAGCTTCGCTACGATCTTGAAGCCATTGGACTTGCCTCGACCGACTATGGTAATATTGTTCAAGAAATTCCTTCCGCAGTTCTTTATCCAACATCCATAGACGATATTATTGAGCTTATCAAATTCTCTAACAAATGTCCACTCCCATTTAACGTGGCTGCACAAGGTCATGGACACTCTGTGAGAGGACAGGCCATGGCACATAATGGGGTAGTGGTGAAGATGCTTTCTTTAAAGAAATACTACAAAAATGGGAATGGAATTAGGGTTTCTACATCAGGAAATTATGTAGACGTTGGAGGTGAACAGCTGTGGATTGATGTACTGAATGCCACACTAGAACATGGACTTGCACCTGTTTCATGGACAGACTATTTGTACCTAACTGTTGGGGGTACACTTTCTAATGCTGGAATCGGTGGACAAACCTTCCTCTATGGTCCTCAGATTAGCAATGTTCTTGAAATGGATGTTATTACAGGTACATTTTCAAATCTTTTATAATGTATACATTTCTTGCTATCGATGCAGACCATCAATTAAGCATTAAGGGAATCTACGACATAAGGTCCAAAAACTAGTGCTTGGGGTGACGTTGCGCTTTTCCTTGTCAGCGATAGCTTTTGCGAACTATGGTTGCATCTCCTTAGATCACCTAGTTACCCTGGTTTTAAAGTAGATTTGTGTTCAAAATGTGATAGCACAAACATACACACAAAGTGACAATATATGTAAAAATATCATCATTGGATTTTGATTGGTTCTGGGCACATGGAAGATCTTATAGGTAGGATTCACTTGATCAGAATTTTGTCAGAGGAATATGTACCTGGATGTGTTCGGTACATAGTATCCATATCTCTAGCAGGTACATGCTCTTTTTGCAAATATATTCCCACTTCATTAACTGATGATTTTGCCATTTGTCTTATTTAGGTAAAGGGGACTTCATGACTTGCTCCAAAGACAAGAACTCAGAATTATTTTATGCAGCTCTAGGAGGTCTGGGCCAGTTTGGCATCATAACTAGGGCAAGAATTTTCATAGCAAAAGCACCAAAAAGAGTGAGTACAATAAGGTTTACACTTTTTAATATCATAGGAGATATTTGTGTTTGCAGTCTACCACTGAATTCTTGAATCCTAGGCTAGGGTTTACCAACCATACTAATTTGTAATTCCACGAAATTTGAATAAAATAAATAATTTTATCCTAGCACTAGCAGCGTCATTTGTGTCCATGTCATGCATTTGACGAAAGAATGATTTTGACTTGTTCGTGGTGAAGATCTAAACATGACTTAACCAAATATGAATTTAGCCTGCCTAATAGTTTAAATTTAGATACAAAATGATTTAACATACATTACAATTACCTCAATAAAAGAAGTTTTCTTCTTAATTTTGTGCTCAAATTTGTTGTATTGCTGATTTGTTTCTTTCTTTTAATTAGGTGAAATGGATAAGAATGCTATACAATGATTTCTCAATCTTTACAAGAGATCAAGAACATCTTATCTCAATCGAAGGTCTACAATATCTGGAGGGCTCTCTCATCATGGACTATACTCCTGCGAATAACTGGAGATCTTCCTTTTTCTCACCGTCTAATGAATCCCTAATTACTTCTCTTTTAAAGAAACATGGCATCATCTATTGCTTAGACATGGTCAAGTATTATCACCATGAGACTGTTAAGTCAGTCGATAAAGTATGTGTTATATGTAGTGTACTCTATTACATGTTTGGCCTATAATATTTGACACTATTATATTAGATAATTGTTTTTCTTGCACTTTCAGGAAGTTGAAATGCTGCAGAAGAGATTGAGTTATATTCCCGGTTTCACTTTCGCGAGAGACGAAACCTATGTTGATTTCCTCAATAGAGTTCGACAAGGGGAAATATCACTAAAATCAAAAGGGTTATGGGATGTTCCTCATCCATGGCTGAATCTCTTCGTACCAAAGTCCCATATTATGGATTTCAATGCTGGTGTTTTTGTAGACATTATCCACAGACAAAAGAAGATCACAGGGCCCCTACTTGTCTACCCAACAACTAAAACTAAGTACTTATCTTTATCTAACTGTAATGAACTCAAGACTGCACACAATGGCGGAGCTACATGGGGGTGTGGGTGGTTATCACAATATTTTTATATATAAATAATACATATATGCATTGCCCGTTCAACACTTTTGCCTCTCTGTGTGAAAATCTTGTCACTGACTCAATTTATATGAAAAAAAGTATTTCTAGTTTGCATGGCCTAATGATAATGTAATACTAAATTGTACAGATGGAATGATAGGATGTCTACAGTTACACCAGATGAGGATATCTTCTACTGTGTGGGACTATTGCATTCAGGCAGTTTTGATGACTGGCAAGATTTGGACAATCAAAACAATGAAATTCTGGAATTCTGTGATAGAGCTGGAATAAAGATGAAGCAGTATCTTCCACACTATAAATCCAAGGAAGATTGGATAAAGCATTTTGGTTCAAAATGGAACAATTTTTTAGAAAGGAAAGCACTGTTTGATCCAGGAATGATATTGTCACCAGGACAAAAGATCTTCAATTCTGTTTGTAACATACATGCATAAACTTCTTAGCCATTTGAGTTGCTTAGACAGTAGAACTTGGAGATTAATTAATTTTAATGTTTTTTATCTTTAAATAAAGATTGTGGTTAATCATTAATAATTATTTTATCCAGTTATTGGAATTTGAGCACCTTATGTTTACATAATGGTAAAATTTTGAAGATGTGTTTATAAGCTTAAGTTGGATAAATTAGTGTTTATGGTAAAATTCTAACCGAATAAAGACAAAAATAATAGACAACATGATTATTCTTCACAAGCATGAGCTTTTAAGATGAAACTCTAATTCAATGGTATCATTAACCCAAAAAACCACAAACAATTATTTTTTCTAAAGCTCAAATAGATAGTCTGTTGGGAACTGAATCAATCATGCGCAGCGGAAATTATAACAATATTCAATTCCCACCAAAGATCGACATTTTGTTGAGATAAAAATTGTGATAGAATTAATACATTTGATGAATTCCATAAACTTCTTTGCTTTGTCTTGAACTCCAATGATCACGATCTGCAATCCAAGCTGAATAACAATATTCAATTCCCACCAAAGATCTACATTGTGTTTAGATATAAATTGTGATACTTTTTCTTGAACTCCAATTATCACGATCTGCAATCCAAGCTGTCCAATTGTCCAGCCTCAAATGGTGATTCACACAGAGAACAAGAATGACGGCTAGGGTTTTTTTTTCTTGTGCTAGCAAGAATAATGAATTATTCCATACAGTTTTCAAACCCTAACAGCCTATTAATATAAGTTCCAAACGGGCTTGGCTCGTCTATTAAACTTAACCCGGTCCAATATTTAATTAATCCAATTAATTAAATCTGGTCCATAAATTATTTAATCCAGTTAATTAATTTGGGCTTATTAATAAGTAACCCAATTAATTAATTATCCAACACTTATCAATTAATTAATTGGTGATGCTCATTGTTCTAGTTATCTTTTGTGTGTGACTCATTAGGTTCC
>CAIGRP010047286.1:0-17632 GCA_903798385.1 Fraxinus cuspidata
TTCCTTCTGTTGACTCAGTTGTCAGTAAGTTATTGGCTGAAGAAACACGTCTCAAGTCTTATTCTGAAAAGGGAATTCTTTCTACTTCTAATCCTTCCGTGTTGGCAGTGCCTTCTAAGTCACTCTCTAATAATCAGAATAAGTTTTACGCAAGGGTTATCTTCGACGAGTACAGTTTTTGTAAGTAGAAATGTCATTGGAGGGCTCAATGTCCTAAGTTGAGATAGCAGAATCAATCGCAGCAGCAATCTCAAGCTTGGAAGCATGGCAATCAGTCACAATCTAATGCTCATAGACCACCTCAAGGTTATAAACCACCACAGTCTAATACTGCAGTAGTAGTTTCATCAGGTCGTCTCACTGATCCTAATACTCTGGATGAGCAATTTCAGAGGTTTCTCTCCTTACAGCCACAAGTTATGTCTGCTTTTTCGTCCGTAGGTCAGCTGCCTCATAGTTCTTTAGTCATGTCACATTCTGTATGGGTCTTTGATTTTGGTGCTTCACATCATAAGTCTCCATATTCTTCATCTTTTGCTTCTGTGTCCCATTTGTTTTATTGTTTATTAAGAGTAGAATTTTCTTTTCAGTTTCCTTTATTTAGCCTATATATAGTCTTTTTGTATTTATGTTAAATTATATTTTTATCTTCTTTTTGCATATTGGAGAATCAATGAAACTCTAGCCTACTCTTTTTTTTTTTTTCCTTTATTTCTTTGAATTGTATGACACCATTCACACCACATAAAGTCAATTCCATTTCCTAAAATTGTAATAACAACCGAAGAAACTAAATTACACAGTATGGATGATTGTGTGGGGGAATAGAGTAAAGAGGTAAGGGACATTGCGTGAAGAAATGGAGAAAGAGTGAAAGAAGAAAAAGAAATGATTAAAAAATGCAATGATGCGTGCTTACCTATGATGATGCCTAGGAATAGTAATGTTCAATCTTTTTATGCTAGATACGTTAGTTAGTCCATTATTAAAGTCATTTTGTTGAAAAAATAAATTATAACAGATAACGATGATAATATCATTTTACGTAGCAATAACAACTGGAATGACGTTTTACATTCCAAATAACAATTAGAGTGACAAAAAACACACTAAAAACAACACAAACTAAATACTATTCAAACTATATTCAATAATAAAAGTACAATTTACATGAAATTTCTAAAAGTATCTTCTTCTTTCTTTAACTGTAAATGCGATTTTTCAATGTAGATAAAATACTCAAAAAATATTCAAAATAGATGAAAAATATAATAAATAATAGGATTTTAGAGAAGCAAGCATGATAGTCGAAGATAAGAAAACGGATAATTGTGAATTGAGGACCTAAACTTGAATTGGGGAATTAATTGAATTGATAAAGGTGTTTGGGTCTTTTCCAATGGTGACGGTATATGACATTTGATATTGTTCGTTTATTGTATTTTATAATTGGAGGTAATTTGACCAGGGAACAATGTGAGAGTGTTAATTAACCAAATACATTGTTTGACTAAACTCTCTAACCAATTCTCCCTTAATCAAAAGTTGAATACTTGCATCATGCAATTGTGACACTAATCAATGGTACAATTTGGCCAGAATAATATTATGTATCAAAAACGTGATTAATTCGGTACATTTTGAGAAATTCAATTTCACGATTATACAATTCTTAGAAAAATAAAGGCTTACACAAAGACAATCTTCCATTCTGACCTGGTTCTTTCCCGCGTTAAAGCCCACCTCGCCCAGCCGGCCCCCATATATGATTCCATATTCTTTCCTCTTCAACGACTTCATCTCTCTCTGTATAAAAAAAAATTCGTTTCTTGTCGAACTCCTCCAACTCCAACTGACCGGTTCAACTCCATCAAACCTTCTTCTACACCTTCACACACTCGATCTCTCTCATGTTTCTATCTCTTCTCAATTGACACTGTCCGCCATGATCGCCGCCTTCCTCTTCATCCTTTCTTTATTCTCTGCCCTCTCCCCTTCCCATTCTCAACGCCCCAGAGGTAAATCCCATAACTCCCTTTTTCCTATATATCTCTTTCTGTTTTCTTGTTTGGTTCGAAAACAGCCCATATAAAACTTTGACATTTGTTGAATTTATGAACTTCTTGTTTATACAATTCAATTTTTCTTTCAGATGTACGTATTGATTGTGGCGCCACCGAAAAGTCCACGATCGACGGCATAGAATGGCTGCCGGACACCGGTTACATATCCTCGGGGATTCCGAAGAACGTTATGACAAAGGATCTACTCCAAACTCTTGCCACTGTCCGCACGTTTCCCTTGAAAAACAACCTTTTCAAGAAGTTCTGCTACGAAATTCAGGTAGTGTTAGATCGTACGACGAAATACATGGTGAGGACTACATATTTCTATGGTGGAATTGGTGGTGATAGCAACCCGCGGCCACCGGTGTTCGATCAGATAGTTGATGGGACATTCTGGGCTGTGGTGAATACAACAGAGGATTATATGAATGGAAATTCTGTATATTATGAAGGAATTTTTAAGCCTACTGGGAAGAATTTGAGTGTGTGTTTGGCTGCTAATACATATACAGATTCAGATCCTTTTATTTCTTCTCTGGAGGTTTTGCCTTTGTGGGATCAGTTGTACAATTCCACAGACTTCAATTCTTATGCTTTGAGTATAGTAGCAAGGCACAGTTTCGGGTTCAGTGGATCGATAATAAAGTGAGTTTTTAATGTAATTTTTTTTTGTTGATTTATGAACGTCTTGCTTCTATGAAAAATGCATATTTTCTCACGAGTACTTGAAAGTAGAAATCTTTTGGTAATTTTCCAAGTAAATTAATTTTGGGGCAAATCTTTTTTTGTGGACATTAGTACTTGTTAAATTAGGAATTCTTGAATTGTCTTTCCCTTTAAATTTTGCTTAAATGTGTGTGTATTGATTCATATCATAATTTGGAATTCTTGGATTGTCTATCTCTTCAAATTTTTGGTTAAAAGTCGTAGCTTTTATCCACTTTTCATACTTAGGCGCAAGGATAAATTTCGCCTCACTTCTCGGTAATGATAGGAGTAGTTTTGTTTCGAGAAATGACATACTCGAAAATATAAACATTGTGGAATCTTACTTAATGCCCCTTCATACTGCTTGTAAAAACTAAAAAGAATGTTTTTTTTTTTTCAATCATTGTTTATTTCTATCTGTCAATTGGCTAACTATAAGCATGCCTAATCAACAGATATCCTGATGATCAATTTGATCGTTATTGGGAGCCATTTGGAGAGAGTAATTATCCCTCGTTGAGTTCTGAAAATGTTTCCGTTTCCGGTATCTGGAATCTACCGCCGGTGACAGTGTTTACAACACGATTGGCAAAAGAGCAGCCAGAACCCCTTGTGTTAATGTGGCCTCCAGCATCTCTCCCTAACTCGACATATTACATCTCTCTTTATTTTGCAGATGATCGGGTTTCAACGAGCTCAAGATTGTTGGACATAACCATAAATGGGATAACATATTATAATAACCTCAGTCTGACTCCAATTGGTGTTGTTGTCTTTGCAAGCCAGTGGCCTCTTTCTGGTTTGACAAATTTAACGTTAACTCCTTCTACTGGATCAAGTATTGGTCCTCTAATCAACGCAGGAGAGGTTTTTCAAGTGCTGACAGTTGGAGGAAAAACTCTCGCACGTGATGGTATGGTTCAGCTCCTAATATTCTATATCATTTTAGATTGTATAGCCTGCTTTAGACAAGTTTTCTTGATCTAAAACTAATAATCCAGTGCATAGCCAACTTTTTTGGTATCATAATTCTGAAATGAAGTTGTTGGCTTTGGCTTGCTTGAATCACTTCTTTGAAACCAGTTCTCTTTATAGTGAAGGAAAAATAAATTTTTTATCATACATTCAACCTCTTGTATGGTGATATTTCTCTTCATTTGAAATTGGTTCCTCTTTAGTTATCTTCAATTGGTAATTGTAATGTCTCTTCCTTCTCTTTTCATGAACTAGTTACTTATTTAAAATTATGAGAATACAAATCTGGGTCCTTCATAATTGCAGTTGTTGCTATAGAAAGCTTGAAACAAAGTTTCCACAACGCACCGGTTGATTGGAATGGTGATCCCTGTTTACCTCGTCAATACTCATGGACTGGAGTTACTTGCTCAGAAGGACCCCGAATTCGTATATTAACCTTGTGAGTTGGAACTTGGTATACAAATATACATTAAAAATTATAATATCATCCTGAACATCTACTTTCTTCATCATAAGAACGTGAAATTGCATTCTTCTCATCTTTTTCCTCATTTCTGCAGAAACCTGACGGGCATGAGTCTTTCAGGATTGATCTCACCAAACATTTCCAAGATGACGGCATTGACAACCATGTACATAAATATTAATCTGCATATATATAAAAAGTATTTATACACGTGATTCTTCGTTAATAATCTCTTGTCATTGACAGCTTGCTCGGGAACAATAGTCTGTCAGGAACTATACCCGACCTCAGTTCATTAAAGGGATTGAAAATTTTGTGAGCCATGAGCCTTTTTTATTTTTATTTTTTTCAGTTGCCTTCATTTACTTTATTGGATAGAGAATGATTTCTTACAAGACAGTAAATAGCCAGATGTTTTTGCATGACAAAGTGACTTGAATGTGTCGAGATATTGACTATTTTGGCATCCGTGTATTCTCTGAACAATTTATGAACATAATTTCTTCCCCTAATACACATTGTCTTTCACTTCAGGCATTTGGAAGACAACCGGCTTGGTGGACAGATTCCCTCATTGCTGGGAAACTTGAAAAACTTGCGTGAGCTGTAAGTTCTATTGCCAGCATTTTGTGTAGCTGAAATTTATGTTTCATAAAGATATCCATTATCGCACTTGGAAAATTCTCGTGTTCCATTCATCCATCATGTGCATTATGTTTGCTATCCATAATACTTTTTATACCTCTTCCTGCACGCGGGATATAGTCCTAAATCCACAGTTTTCAGTGGCTAATCAATGAATCAATCCTGATGATATGAATTATGAGGTCCCTAATTAGGCGATGGTCTACCCGAAAGAATAAAAATTCTACCAAATTCTAAGTTAACTGCCGTTTATTCCACAAAATTGTGAAGTGGAAGTAGCTGCATCCCATTCAGCCAATCTTGCAGAATACTTGATGGGAATCCTATTAGAGATATTATTTAATTTACTTTCCAAATTAGATACTTATTTTAGGAAATTTAATGAGGGTTTTATTTAATCGATTTCTAGTATTTTTTAAGTTGTTTGCCTTATACATATTTTAAGAAACATAATTAGCATTTTATTTAATAGATTTTGATGTGCTGCGGCATAAACAGAATATGGGTAGTTAGACTTTGATTTGAATAAATTGATATTTTCTTCCTTTAAATTCTCTCTATTCTTTCCCTCTTCGACTCTTTCTCGTCTCTTCTTTCTTTCTCAATCTCGTTCATGTTCAATTGTATTTTACGTCAATACTTGTATATGATCTTTCATAATTGAAGTGTTGCATTAGCTGATATTTTCTGTTATCTTTATTTTGTTTTAGTTTACAAATTTGGAAACGTGCATAGATATGAATATAGTATTCTTGTTCGTTTGCTGGCTATTGGCTCTGACATGAAATCAATTCCGTGTTTAAGAAGGGAGATTGTTTGCTATTTGATAAAAATACTAACATATTCATTTGTGGTCATTGTTATCAGTTTTGTATATAACAATAATCTGACCGGCCAAGTACCAAGCAACATTGCTGGAAAACCCGGATTGGACCTAAGGTAATCTTCCGTTAGCTGATGTTTCGTTGCAAATTTAGATGATGAATGAATTTAAGTTATTTTCTTTATAGGGTTACTCCTGGGAATCCCTTTTTGATACTGCCACAGTCGTGACGACATCATGTAAACTCGTTACTAACAACCACACAAGAGTCTACTGAGCATTACCAAAATTCTCCAAATCCTGGAAGTAAGACAATGGCATTGGCTCGTCCTTCTAACCACATTCATACTGCTTCTTTTGAGAACCAACACTTGTTTATTGTAGTCAACATATATTCTTTGATTGACAAATGAAAATGTGTGTAAATTGTATATCAACGTATTATTTATACGCTGTCATTTTTTGAATGATCGTTTCAGTATCACAATTTTTCTCTGTGTAACTTACGTGTATCTATGTTTTTATATACGTGATTCATATTTCAATTTATTTTTTGTTATGTGGAGTTAACTAGTTGTATTACTATATCTAGTGATTAATCTTGTAATTATCATATAAGATTTTCTGCCTAAAATCCTCTTTATTGGATGATTTAATCCTTTCAATAAGTATTTATTACGTCTTATTACTTAATATACTTACCATTACCACATTTATCACAAGATGTACTACTTTTTTTCTTTTTGGCCTGGTCCTGGTGTTGACTTTGGAAATTTGACATAACCTGTATATGGCTTCAGGATACACAAGTTACTGCGTTTTTTTCTTGACGATGTTACTTGCCCCCTGCCAAATCAGCGACAAACTTGAGAATGCAAATCCGCACCCAGAATCTATTCTAACCTTTAATAATGTATTCGTGTGTACTCACGAAGACAACCAAACACAAATGATTAAAGAAGCCTGATACTTTATGTTCCTATTCTCTTTGATTGAGTTACAGCTCTTCATTGTGGCTGCAAGATTGAATTTAATTCAAATCTGGCTTTATGGTCAACCAGTTTAATCTCCATAGTTGGATTGCCTGGTTGTTATAGCAGTTGCACCACTAGAGTTCCTCTACAACCTCACTACTCACACCACAGGTGCATGAGAGCTGTGCGAGGCACAAGTCCTCGCATCCTGCCATGCTCAATAGGCTTATCTTTTTCCTACGTAGGATTCTTGTACTTCTAAAATTTTGTTAGTGTTGTCTTTCTCAACGTAAAATTCAATCCCTCGGACCGTTCTGAGTTACTACAGTGAACTGTGCATTTGAAACATTTCCAATGAGGGATACAATCTTTTAGAAATGTCTCCAACATGACCACATGGAACATACTTTCGTATTATTTTGGTACTTTCTATACCGTTAGGCGTTGAAAATTATCGCCATTTTCTTTGGAATTTTTATTAATCAAATTTTCCCCAGTTTTTATGTGTTGCCACAATATAATAAGTGATAGTAGGACTAAGAATTTAATCCTATACTGTCCTAAAATAATTTTGAATAGATTCCTTTGTGTATTGGATGAGTTTGGCTGGAATCAGAAGTTCCATATTCTCTGGATCATGTTTCGTCGTTTCTTCCTAGAAAAGCTAAAACAAATAATGAAGTCTTGTTCAAAGAAAATCTGTAGTCGGCTCTTTTTTGCCACTCCATTCAGTTTATTACTAGATTTAGAGTGGGAAAATTTGAAGCAACTAAAAACAGTCCCTCTTAGTTTTGGTAGACCCCTTCTCCTTCAAGGCAATCTTATTAGAATCAATGGAAATTAGTTGCAGAAACATTCTTACAAAAGTAAAGTCAGCATCTACATTGTAAATCATAACAAAATTTACTTGAAATAACAATTTATCTAAAGAAAGAGCATGACAATTCTGATTCAAAAGAGAGAGAGAGAGAGGAATAATAACATTTCTAAAAAACACCCAACAAATAGCTACCAGCTTCTTGTTCTTACCTTTCTAGTCTCCCTTTCCTTATGGAGAAAAGGGGAGGCAATGCACTGCTTTTTCCTTGTGTGCAAATAGGCACATTGATCATTGGTCTTATACGCATACTGGTTGATCTTGTTCTGTCCAGTCCTTTCTTGATTCTCTTTACAGTCTTGTCCCGAGGTCCAACCCGTTCTTTACGTTCATCGACTGGAGGCACATCGACCAGTGAGCCTCTGGAAGAGGATGAGGAGGAAGATGAAGATGGAGACAAGGTAGAAGCGCGTTGTTTTTTCAACTTTAATAATTCCTTCCATAAAACAGTGCATTTAGGAGGTCTAGGAGAGGGATCATCATCAAGAAACCAACTTATTCTGGTTTCTTCCTTGTTATTCGTCTCTTTTCCATCCGTTACCTCTTCAGCATTCTCCGTTTTGAGGCTAATCTTGTTGAGTTTCTCAGAGTGATGCATTTGCCAAAAAGGAAGCAACTTACCCTCGGAGAAAAGCTCATCTGCAGTTATCATGTTTTGGCTCGTCAAATTTGCCGAAAGAAACTCAAATTCCGCGTTAAATGCTTTCTCTCTTTCTTTTTTCTCTGCCTGAGGATTTGGACATATAGAAATGAAGTTATTTTCATCAAGAAAATCAGCAGAGAACGAAATCCGGGGACTCGAATTTGATTCAATGCATTTAGAGCTACCCTGAACAGTTTCCAGGGAAACCATTTTAGAATGGAAAGAAAAGAAAAGCCGGAAGATTAAGTGAAGTTTTGGGTTATGAGTTATTTGTGTTAAAACATTTACATGAGGTTTTATGCTTTATAAAGGGAGGGGAAAATGGAGATTCTCTATTCTTACATTATAGTTTTGATCAAAAGTTTATCTGGGTAAATATCTGGACGGTGAGAATATAAAAAGTAGGTGGTCTGGTGAAGCTGAAACAGTGAACAAAGGTTGTTTATAGAATATGGGAACAGCACATGTACACCTTCGTGTTAAAGACAAAACCCTTTCAGCCATGCGATTTTACTGTATTTGTGGATTCATGGGAGCTTACTTTACCCGTAACATACCCCTTTTAACTTATTCTGCGAATGGATGCTTTCTTTGAGAAAATCAATATTAAAGAAGAATGTTCATTTGAATTTTAGAAAGATCGAATTACTCGTTTGAACTTGTTATACTATATCATTGACTTTTAGGGTTTCATTTTAAATGTCAACTTTGTTAATTGAAGTAGTTCAAATCCTTATATATTGATTATACTTTTCGTATTTACGTGTGACATTTTTGTACTAAAAGTGGTTGTACGTGCCTTACTTAATACCTAAATAAGCTTTCATTAATAATAGTAGCGTGATCTTAATAAAAAAAAGAACAAGTTAAAAATTAGAGCCGTAAATAAAACTAACACGATTTGTTTTGATTATCTACGTGTATTACATACAATGTAACACAACAGAGAAAAAAAAAATCATATAACTGACTTTAAGGCATTTAAAAAAAAAAAATTAATTGCCCACAATAAGTGTAATCTAAAAACGTGCACGACAATAAAGTGATGTAGCCTCGGTTTTACAAGTCAAATTTATTATTGGCCACCCTATCTGTCTCTACTGCTAATTAAGTGTTCAATAAACTGCTGCAATTCTTGAGCTGCATAATGAACCAACAGTTATGATATAGGAGACAGCTTTTGGGTCCTCATTAGTATTGCATGTCGCGATAAATTTCTTCAGTTTCTATACATTTGAGGTCGGCTAAAGCCTAAAGAAAGTTTTTTTCTTCTACGAGAAGGTCTAAAGTCGTTATATGTTTTACTCTATTCAATTCATTGTTAGATCTATTGAAAGGTCCAAAATTACTAAACGTTTCTCCGTGCGTCTTTCTTAATAATCTAGTAGGGATACACATCAAACCTACCATCAGGCAATTTAAATTGACATTATGGCCCTGTTTGTTACCCTTTAAAATTTTCATTTTCATTCTTCTACTCATTTTCAACCACACATTTTTCAATAAAATAATATTTTCCATCACATCAATAACTTTTTCTTCTTTTTCAATCACAAATTTTCCATCAAACTACTATTCCAGAATACATTCTTTCAAATTAACGTGGATCAAACACACCCTATATTCTTTCTCAGGCATTTGAGATGTCAAAATTTATTGAAAACCAACCATTTTTATTAAAGAATTCTGTCTTGATTATTGGCAAAATGAATTATTAGACATGGATTGGTCAAAGGGAGATAAGCTGTTCTTGTTCTGACCCTTATTACAGAGATCAAAATAACATGGAAGCAGTCCTGGGCATGTGAGCACATGAAACTATTTTCATGCCATGTGATAAGACTGTATTTCCCAACCAAATCAAGAACATGTATGTATAGGATTTGTGAGTTTACATAAGTACCCTTTGGAGAGTTCAGATTTTTGTGGATAAATTGTGTTTATTTTTGAAATTTGGGTAAGGAGTTTTTTGTCATTATGTAATACAAGTTGTAGTTAATCATGCCTAGTTCTTGAAAAGCTTGGATTAAGATTTGGAGAGCTAATGTGTATTAGAGACAGCTAATCAACATTGGGTAAATCTTTTTGAATGTTGTGTATGTACTGTCATAATTATTACTAATATTAATTAAGCACACTAGATTACAAGGAATAGGTGACTCTCTCCATAGGTTTATATATATATATATATATATATATATATATATTAGAGTTGGTAAAGATTCTACGTTCAAATTTCATTGATGTTCGTTTATAAATGAGAAACTGATTTCGACCAGCATGTAAGACAGCATGTTGAAGACAATATTTAAATAAACATGATAACAAAGGTGATAAAGATTAAGCATTCAAGTTTTATTGCTCATTTACGAATATTGTGAAAATGTCAAGTAATTGACTAAAAATGAATTTAATGTGCAAGTAAAAAACGGTTGAAGAGAAAATTTAAAGACACACGGTATCATATTCAAGTCTTGTTGTCACTCATTTAGATTATTATGCATGTGTGGTGTATTTTGATAAAGAAATGAACTCAATTTGAACTTGAGAGAATGCATTGTAGATCAAATTTTTACAAACATGCTGTAAGAACAAGTTAAGATTTTTGAAATCGTTCCACATCTTATGATTTATGAATATCATGCACGCGCCAAGTATTTAGTGAAAAATAAATTTGATCTACAATTATTGAAAAGAAATATAAATAAATATACATTTAGAGTAGGCATAGCATGTTTAAACAAGTTTCACTTCTAAGGTTATCAAGAATCATTAACTTGTGCTACAAATTAAGATGGTAGACTAGGAGGGACTATATACATGAATCATCAATGTCTTCACTTTTACTTGCAAATCGGTGTGGGATTTTGAAAGAAAGGTCACAAAATAAAGATACTAAAGCAGACTGCGGCAAAGACCAGACAACTGAAAAGGTAAAACTTAAATAAGAATTTAAAACTGTAAAAAAAATTTTAAAAATGAGTTTTAAATAACAAAAGAAGTGAAATAACTGCATAATCCATAAAGTGCACAAATTATGAGACCTAAAAACCCGGGAAAGATCCATAAAGCAAGCAATGTGCTTCAAATTGTGGACCATTTGTGCTAATAATGATTAATATCTTCTTCTCTTCTTCTTTTTTTCCATTTGACGGATTTTTTTTTAAACTTCATATAATGAAGAAATGTTCTCTTTGTTGGAAATTGGTTTGAAACACGAGAAAAATTAATTAAGAATCAAAAACCAAGCATTTGGAAAGTGTGACTTCATATCAACTTCAGTCAAAACGTAACCCGTTTATTTGTTCTTTGCGTCTTCGAAATGCGGGGTTCGGGGGCGAAGCCCCCGAAAGAAAGGGGAACGGCCTGAATTGTGGTCCAAAATTGGAAGGAAAATGTGGAAAATTGGATGACACTGTTGCTCGAGCCACCGTATCGTTCGCTCGAGCGAACAGCGAGCGACGGGCTCACTAAAAGTGTCGTTCTAGAGAAATAGTGCGCGAGCAACAGGCGAAAATCTGGAAACGTGAGCTGTTGTGTTTTGGCTCGCACTACTTCGACTACAACCCTTCAACATCTATAAATAGGACCCTAAGGACGTCACAATCTTCACACCAATGATATGCAATCATATAGTATTCATTTTCTCTCATTTTTCAACCAAATTCTTGCATTCTTGATGCATAAATTCTGGTTTTCTTCACTTTGCATATCGGAGTTTGTGAATCAAGTTCTGGTTCGCTGTTTCTTGTGTGTTGTAGTGCTACTCACACAAGAAGACAGTTGTTGTATCTTGAGAATTGATTGTCATAACATGTAGGCACCGTTGCGGGGCAAATTCAACTTAAGGACAAAGTGTTCAACACTTGCCTCGACTTTGATATTATTGCTACTATACTGCACATTTTTTTTGATTTATTTGGAGTCAATTTCCTACCATTAATCTTTCAAAATTTCTACAGAATTTTAAAGACGATTTGAAGAATTTCCCGTCGTTGTTTGTCACTCCATATACGAAATTTTCCAACTCTCTTATCTTGTCAAAAGTGAAGTTCAATTTTTATCTATCGGTCAGTAAGTAATTTCGCTTAACTTACACAACAAGTACACACTTAATAAAATCATGCATCCAATTTCTCATCTATAATTTTTATGCATGAGATGTAAAGAAAATTCCCCGATCCTTTTACGGATACAACTTCACAAATACGGAGTTATTTTTGGTAAAAATAGACTTCAACGTTGTAGTTGAAAGTTTTTCCTTTTTCTCGAGGATTGGTGTCAAGAACAGCCCAGCTGGACATGAGTGTGTGTGTGTGTGTGAGAGAGAGAGAGAGAGAGAGAGAGTTTAATTAGGGACTTGAATAAAACGACACTGAGGGTGTGTTTAAGCCACATTATTTTAGAAGAATGTATTATGAAATAGTAGATTGATGGAGAATGTGTAGTTGAAAAATAAAGAAAAGTTATTGATGTGATGAAAAATATTATTTTATTAAAAAATGTGTGGTTGAAAATAAGTAGAAGAATAAGAATGAGAATTTTAATATGAATCAAACAGGGGCTGAGACTTGAAACGGTGGGATAATAAATAGATGGCTTTAAGAACAGGAAGGTCTCAAATTTTAAATTAAATTATTACCGGCTAAAGTGACTTATTTGCCAAACAATTCATTACGGTGGGTATGTCTTCATGAAACCTCTTTAATTGGACTGAAAAATAAGTAATTGGATCTTATTTAGCCCATGTCTAAGTTCAATTCTATCAAATTATTTAAAAAAAAAAAAAAACCTTTTTATCGGCCATATATTCTTTCAATAAAATAATTTTACATATAATATCAAAACCTTTTAAAAATTTTTAAGTAGACATTTTTCAAAAAATCACTATTACAAAATCTATTTTCTGAAAAAAAAAAATAGGGATCAAACACACACCTTAATTCTCATCGTGTCATACCATATCTTCCTTTACAAGGTATTTTATTTTTATGTGCACAGATTTTACAAATTCAGAACAAAATATATTTTCCATTGTTTCATTTATTGAAGGGCTCCACCTTGCTGTAAGTTTCAACTTCAACTTCAATTCATGTTAGTTATAGATGTAAATAAAAATAAATTTTCAAAACGAAAATCCCACGGCCCCACGCTCTTTTAGCTGCCAATAATTGAGTCCATAACCTAATGACAAGTGCAATACATACATTAAACAATGCAATTATCAAAATGAACAATGCATTAATTTATGACTATTGTTACTTGTCTGTGGGAGACAAAAGAATGAGTACGTTTTTAGTTCGACTTCTCTCCTTCTGTTTTGTACTTGTAAAATTACAAAATACGTAATTCTGTTGAAATTTGATTGATATTACTCGTCAAAAGTACGAATAAATTGAGTCGAGTTTAACTATTTCACAACTTTTAGAATAGTCAAATTCACTTTTTTTATTTATACATCTTGTTGATTCACAATTTATTATTAACTTTTAATCAAATACATGTGGGACCACAATTTAAATTTTGCACCTTCATATATGCAGTATGTATCATATGTCATTTTGTCATACTAATTTATCAAAATGTTAGATAAATATTTTGACATATCATGTACATATAAAATTGTTCATTGTCTATTTATGTTATAAATATCTAGTTCAATCACCAAATGTCACAAAGCGTAATCAAATTGGTTTGGTTTTATTTTTGATATAGAAAAAGTGACAATAGAAATTATCTCTATCGCCTATTATGTGATGAGGTACAAGACTTTGTATGATATAACAATCGGAAAAAAAAAATAGTAGACACGTCAGAAACCTAATATTTTATATATAGCTCCAACACCTCTCCTCCAGCTTGATGCAGTCGTAAATCTCAAGATCTCGACCCAACAAAGATGGCTCATGGTTTCCATGGCACACTTGTGTATATTGCATTTTAATTAGTTTTGAAAATTGGATTGTCTCTAATTTGGTTGATCGTCATTTGAACTTCCTAAACATACGTGTAAATAAAGAAGTCCACATTATTGGAAAAAATTATAGAAGTTGGATATTTTCAATTCTTTTCAATTCAAAATATAGGTATTCTTTGGAATCAACTATTTTATTGATCAAAAATCATTTCTCAATATTCATGTGCAAATCAACAAGTAAATTCTCGATATTCGACGAGAATCAACAGAGTTTTGATTGTGTTCTTGATTTGATACACGCTTTTTGCCTACATCACCGTCTCCACAAATAAAGAAGATGCATAAAGGGAATGAACTCTCTAAAAAATATATATATCTCTTCATTTTTATCTTCTAGCCATCACGTTAAAGATGGGACATAGTGTTCAATTTTTTAAAAATATTATGATGAAACTTAGCCTTTCCAATTTCCAAATATCAATTGATTTTATTTAGCTAAAAATACTCTCTTCATTTTTGTCTTCTAACCACCACATTAAAAATGGGACCATAATTTTCAATTTTTCAAAGTATTATGATGGAACATAGTGATTCAAATATCACTTGATTTTATTTGGCTAAATTGCACATTCAACTCAAAATAGTTATGTGTGTGAGTGTGTGTGGGCCATGTACGAACTCCTAAGTTGGTGTAATTTAGATGGACCAAAACACAAAATTACAAACTAATGTGACAAAGTACAGACATAAAAATCTATAATTCACATGTATCTACCACATAATTTAAAACGAAATTATCACAAGCCATTTAATTGGTTGGCCTAGGCCCCTCCCTTGTTAGGATTCCTTAGCGTGTGTTTGCCAAAATTTATAATTACTCATAAAATGATCAAACTCTACTTTTATCTACACTCTTCAAAACCCACGACTTAAAGCACTTAAAAGCACAGCCAAACAATCTTAGTAATCTTTTTATCCAAATAATTATATAATTTTCAGATCTTAGTATAATTTATTATTTCATTAACTACTTTTCTAAAAACTTAAGAAGTTAGAAAAATGTTACATATTTTATTTTTTATCTCCTCTATAACATGTCATTTTATATGTAGGCTGAATTTATTTATTTTTTTGTGGGCTAAAGTTCACCAGGTAACACTGGGCTATGTCAATCCATGGACCATGTCCAAATCCTTCGGTTAACAGAATTGGCCCGCTAAAGGCCCATCTCCATATCAACCTATATTATTTAGGTCAAGTGCTTGAGAAAGAGATGAAAATTGAAGGAACGCAGATTTTATTCATGAAACTAATTAAAAGTTCATCTTTAAAATATTGTTATTTGCTTTTAATTTAAAACAGAAAATTCAAAATCAAACGAAGAAAAGGAAATTCACGAGTTGGACCTTGAATGCCACATGTTTTCAATTACTTATGTTATATGTTACTTACCACTTATATTCTAAATTATCATCAGTTAATGTAGGAGTGGGTGGTTATGATATTGTTCAGTGAACTTTAAATGTATCTTTATGTATTTTTAAACATTGAAGAATAGTGACCCAACTGCCATATAAATAGATTATAATCTAGACTTTAGATGAATAACATTTTTTCAGTATTTATTGTTATGGACGTGGTGCTGTATCTATTTCGAGTTTTATTATTATTGTTTTGTATTGATAAATTTAAATTTGTAATTTATCAATCATATTATGTGATTTGTTTGAGATCGCATAAGGAAAGAGCTAGACTTCCAATGTAGTGAGATAAGATTTAGCATTTGTTTCGGAGGAATTTTTTTGGGAAAAATGATTTTTATATAAAAAAAATGTATAGCAAAAAAGGTAGGGAAAATTATTACTCTTTTTAGAAATATATAATTGATAATGAGTTTAAAAATAATAATTTTTCAAAAAATCTCTCTCAAACAAGCTTTTAACTAAGGTCACAAGCACGTAAATCAAGGGTGGACCCAGGAAGGAAGTTCAGTGGGGACGAACTAAAAAAACATTGGAAAAAATTTGAAAACCTAAAAAATTTGGACAAAAAAACTAAAAAAATCTGAAGAAAAATTTGAAAATTGAATGGGGGCGACGGCCCCCACTGGTCCTCAAGTAGGTCCGCCCCCGACGTAAATTGACGAGTGTCTTATATTATCCATAGTTTCTTTGTATGTTGTAGTTTTGTGAAAACTTGTATAATTGGACTCAATTCTAACACAACAAATGAAGCGCTTTTCTATTTCTTCTCTTACTTACAAAAGTGACGCAAGTTTCTCCTGCTTGCAAATATTATAGCATTTTTTCTTTAATAATAAAAAAATACAAAATCAAGATTAAATAATTGTCTCTCGTTTTAAAGCATACTAACAGAATTTTTCAACAAAAATCATGATTAAGGACAAAATTTGCTAGTTAATGAAATGTAAAAAAAAAAAAGAATATGATGAAAAAAAGTTAACGATGAGAATTGACAATAAAAGAGATTAAGGATCTTTAATATAATTAAAATGTGATCTATTTATAAAACGATGTGTTGCGAATATAATCACTCTTACTTTACCTATAGTCTCTTTACAACCTTTTGAGAATATTGAATAATACGCTTCTTTTTTTGACAAGAATGTTGTAATTATTCAATAATCATGCTAAGAACAAAAATCACATATACTAAACTAATATATTGAATTCATACATGCGGAAGACATTTTTGTTTATGAATATTATCAACTAGATATTCCTCTCCTTACTCTTCAAAAGCATTAGGCGTAAATGGAGCAAACCAATAAAACGATATGGAGAGGAGATGTGACCTAACCATTATGTAGGAAATTATAAAGTCGGCTCATTACCAACTCTAACCCTAATTAGGGTTTACGTAATTCCAGCACATATACTTAAAATTACTACATTATAATATTATAACCCGTGTGGTGTACAACGGTCCAAGTGATCACTAACATATTAGGCTTAATTACAGTATCATTGCAAAACATACGTCTAATCCGTAAAATTCGCAATCAAATAAAATCCCACATAATAGAATTATTCAAACATTCTCCCACTTGGACAAACATTTGATTACTATGGAATAGAACTTTTAACATCCACACAAGTATAGTTGCAATGATAACACCTTACACAATATGATCCGGTCCAACAAGAATGTCAACATCAAACGTGGAAGTCATTACACAATCAAACAATGTAAGACAATTCCACATCTACAAATGTTAACATCCTTATAGACATGGATCTCCATCATCCAACCAATGTGGTAGTATGCAGTATGAACTTAGCACCAAATGTAATAAAAAATTGTGCTAANCAGTATGAACTTAGCACCAAATGTAATAAAAAATTGTGCTAATTCATATCGATCTTCAAAATGCTTCTAATCAAAATGAAGACACATGTTTCTAAAAGAGACTCATCTTATGTCTTTAATTGTCGTATCTCAAGAACAAAATCATATATTTTATTATTGGAAGGGGATATATCCGAAGAACATATGGATTGTCTACGTTCTGCGT
>CAIGRP010047300.1:0-20467 GCA_903798385.1 Fraxinus cuspidata
TTCTTGACCATCGAACTACTCGAGCATCCAGGAAATATTTTCAATAGTACTTGATCAAATGGAGTGGATGCAGCAATGAGGAGAATACTTGGGAAAGCGAAAAAGACCTTAGAGCCTTCAAACCATTAATTGAGGTATATTATTCATCAATGGCTCCGAGGACGTCGCCAAAACAAATTGTGGAGAATGTCAAGGACCGCAAACCCATTGACGCTCACATTGTAAATATTTTAATTCAATTGTAAAATAATTGAAAATTAGAAAATTTTAGTATGATTTCTCGACATTTAAACGTCTACTGCCGTCACTTAGATTTTTGTTCTGAATGCTATTATAGGGGGTATTAGTCTTTCAAACATCTTTCAAACTTTTCTAGTGTTCGCCCCCTGCACTAGCAATTGTAATTTACTGTTTTCATCAATTGTAATTTTTAGCTTTCAAGCAATCAATGATCAAGTTATTTCCAATGTCTTTCCATTTCATATTGCAAGCTTTCTACAAATTGTGATCAAATTTTACTTTCGTCCCGAAACAATCGAGAGAAGGCGGAAGGTAGTCTAGCGGAGCAGACTACTGCCGCACGGTATCCCTAAGAAAGANTTGCAAGCTTTCTACAAATTGTGTTCAAATTTTACTTTCGTCCCGAAACAATCGAGAGAAGGCGGAAGGTAGTCTAGCGGAGCAGACTACTGCCGCACGGTATCCCTAAGAAAGACACCCCATGAAACCATGACACGAGCCGTCCCGTGTGTCTCGGGCTCAAGCAGTCACCCTCAAATGGGGCTCGGCCCGAACCACGAGCGGCTCGACTCGAGCTTTTCCAAGGCCGAACCACGGGCCGCCCGAGCCGACGAGCCACGTTGACATCCCTAGATATAAAGCTCAAAATTATTTAAAGAATAAAATAAATACAAATTAAAAAGTGTCGTCATGAGTAATACTTTAAGTTTGATTGTTGAGCCTACCACAAGCTGCTTTTCCAAACGAGTCAACTTACTACACAGCTTAGACTTAGGTTACACTATAAACAAGTGCTACAACACTTATCATATTTATGAGTAATGCTATTTAGCCCTATCGAGGTTACAATTCAGTATAAATAACGCTAATTCAATGACATTAAATGATAAGTAAAATTAAATGAATCATTTAACTCAACTTTTCATTTTGCCTATAATTTAATATCACCTAAATCGGGGTTTTAATCCCAATGTGGTTAGCATTACTCTTCATGCCGAAATAATTAGAAGTCATTTTATGTGTTAAGTACACCTTAAAAAAAATTGTATTATCTAAAAACAGATCTTGGAAAGCAGTAAAATGGTAGCTTCAAATGTCTTATTTTAGAGTCCGTTTGATATGGTTTTACTTTTGTTTTTTACTTTTTGTAGCTTTTGGAGAAAGGTGCCTTAATTTTTGTTTAGAAAATAATTTTTAAAAGAACTTTCTATTTTGAAAATATTTTTAGAGGAAACTAAATTGGACCAACTTCCTCTAAAATATTTTCTAATTAGAAGAAACACTTTAATAAATTTAGCTAAACAAGATCAAAAGCATATTTTGAATCTCAAAAACTCCTTTTGGCTTCTCGAAAGCCATGCCAATTTGCCAAATGGGTCCATAGTTTCTCCAATTATTTATAATTAAAATATCAATTTTAAACTTAATTAATTCATTTTTTGTCCGGAGTTATTGATATTCCAAAAGTAATGCATCCTTCCTATTTAAATTTAATTGAATATTTTTTTAGCATATGGACTATGCTTTTATTTTGTAAATTTATAAAATTTGAGATTTAATGGATATTTATATTTTAAAATTACTATAGTGAATATATTGTTTTATTTTTTTTATAATACTACATATTGGTTATAAGATTAAAAATAAATTTTACATCGCTACCAATAATAATTACAATAATAATGAACATCATAATAATCAGTTTCAATTTTAGTAATTGTATACATGCATAGTAAAATGTCACCTTTGTTTAACAAATGCTAAAATGTTAATTATTAAATATATAACAATTTTAATCACAAAATTTGATCAACCACTTAGTCTACCAACAATTAATGAAATCCCAAAATCAATTTTAGCGCCGGTTTGAGTATCTTTATTTCAAAATTCATTTTTTTCTTATACTCATTTTTAATCACATAATAAAATATTTTGCATGTAAACTCAAATTTTTTATATTTTTTAATCATATATTCTCCAAAAACATCACTATTCAAAATATCATTACTCTCTAATTTCTCTTTATAATGACCATCACACAGAGAATTAATTCGTAGTATGTTCGGCTAATTTATAAGTAAGCCTTTTGTTTGATGGCCATTTTTTTTTTAGAAAATCACTTTGAATAGTAATTTTTTGGAGAATTGTGTGATTAAAAATATAAAAAAAATTTAAATTTACGTGTAGAATATTTTGTTCTGTGAATACGTGGTTGAAAATGAGTATATAGAAAAAAACTATTGAAAGAATGAGAGACAAACAAGGGCTAAGTAAAAATTATTTTGTATATAATTTTCTATTTTGGAACACATGTTATTTCTTATTTTTAAGCTCGAAAATAACATATATTAATTGTTAATCAGAAATAAACTTACTTATAAGCAGACTCTTTAAGCCTAGCCAAACATGCTGCAGATGTTGTACAAACACTGTAAAGCGACAATATCTCTACTTATCCGACATGTGTAACCCCCACATTCTCCTCACTCTGCACCAAAATAAAATAAAATAAAAAGGAGCTCTGCATTTTCCCTTACCTCCAACATTTTCAAGCAAATCCATTATGGAAAAAAAATTCCATAAGGTGATATCGGCAGATCTCCTCTGATTGGAATAAAAAACGAAGCAATTCTAGAGAGAGAGAAAGGAAGTGATAGTGAGAGTGGGAGTTGAAGAAATGGATGAGAATTTGATAAAACGGTTGGAATCAGCGGTGGCGCGGCTGGAGGCTCTGTCAAGGGGTGATGGTGCGGTGGAGGTCGGCGGAGATGATGCAGTGACAATGGATCCGTCGATTATCGCGTTCGGCGATCTAATAACGGAGTATGTAGGGAAGGTTAGGAGTTCTGGGGAGAAGATAGGAGGAAAGGTTTTGAATGTTTCGAAGATTGTTGAGGAAGCGTTTTCTGTGCAGAAGGAGCTGCTCATTAAGATTAAGCGAACTCAGGTTATATCGATTCCTGATTTTTGCATTCTACTGTTGAATGAGTCGTAGTTTGCAGCTACACAAGTCTTGCTTTATTGCAATAAATGTGATTTTTTTATTTGGATTTTTCCATATTAAACGGACTTATAAGCACTTGAATATGAAAGCGGACCTATACGAAGGTGTGTATGTGATCCGTTAACTCTTTTTTAATAGGGTTGGTATACTTCGACTCGGTGCAAAAAATTTTGCCTTAAGAATTTGAATTGATTATTTCTTTTGTTGATGGATAAGACCTTAAGTTCTGATTAAAGAGATGGTACTCTTTTTTTTTTTTTGGAGGATTTGCTGTAAAATTAAACGCTATAATCTTTACGCGTGACATCAGAGTAATGTGTTTTTTAATCAACCTGAAGGAGAGACACAACGTGGAATTGATATCATACTATCAGCATCTAGGAAGCATTTGCTGGCATTTGTATCTTTCTTTTATTATCAAACTTTATTACCTTATTACCTTAGACCAAGTTGGTTAGATGATTTAAACTGGAATGAGAATTCCAAAGCTTCATTTAAAATTCTCTCTGAAGTTGTGGAGTATAGCGCCCTTAATATTTAGTAATGTCGCTTGTTGTGAAAATGTTTCCGTTTTTACCATCCTGTTGACATTGTGATGATCGAAGAGCAATTGTATTATTGGCTAGGAAAATTTAGAAGATTGGAAGCTCGACGGTTTTCTGTATGAGATAGTACGGTTGTAAAGCTTGTGTTTGACATTTTAAATGGTGAACTGGGTTGTTCTAATTTATTTTATTAACCTTTTAATTATCTTAGCTTCATCCTCTTCTTTGACACTATGATGCTCAATTTACATTCGTCAACTCTGCAGAAACCAGACATTGCAGGCCTAGTTGAATTTCTTAAACCATTGAATGAGATGATTGGAAAAGCTAATGCATTAACAGAAGGAAAGCGGCCTGATTTTATCTACCACTTGAAGTCAGCTTCTGACAGTCTGACTGCTCTGGCATGGATTGCATATACAGGAAAAGATTGCGGTGAGACATATCTCCTTGGTACCATATCTCATTTTTGCTAGATGGATACTTAAACATGCTGTTGCATTGTAGGTATGAGCATGCCTACTGCACATGTGGAAGAGAGTTGGCAAATGGCCGAATTTTACAACAACAAGGTTGGCCGAATTTTACAACAACAAGGTTGAGGGGGGGGGGGGGGGGTAGAGAATACAAATTTCCATAGCTTTCGTCCATCGTTTGAACTCCCTCCTGTTATAATTTCCTGCCCTCTAACATACTTTTTGGTAGTAATGATGTTCTTCTCATGCTTGGTATTTAGGAAAATAGACATTTGATGCTTGAGATTTGGTAATACAAAATAATAGTGGTGGTAGTTTAAAAATAGGCAATTGTGGGACAAGAACTTGGATGTTATTGAAATATGGCTTTGAAGATTTCCCTTGGAGCAAAATTTTGGGGTAGGGCTGGACCAAGAGTTTAGGTTTCCAAAAGGATTGCGTAAGTTTCCCTTGAATTCATATTTTGGGGATCTTCTTTTATCCAATTCAATAAATGGGATGTAGGTTGTAGAAGATGAAGATGAGACTAGGAAAAAATATCTTTTATTACTTTTTCACATTCTTAATGTACAATGAACGAGTTCTATTTATGATACAAAATGAATACATAGAAAAGGAAAATAAATCTCCTACAGTCTCTAACAATCATAATATCCTATCTAGGGTAACTAGAATCAACATCAATCTTCCCTCAATCAATTGGAGATTTCGTCACTCCCCTTCAAGTTGGATCATAGATGTTAATCATATCCAACTTGAAAATGAAATCATCGAATTTCTGTCTAGGTAGTCATTTGGTGAAAATATCTGCAATCCGTGCTTGTGTAGGGACAGAAGTCATGCAAATAGTTCATTCCTTAACCTTTTCTTTAATAATGTGTCTATCCACCTCTACATACTTAGTTCGGTCATGTGGAACTGGATTAAGAGAAATGTTGATTGTTGCTTTATTATCACATTAGAGTTTGATTGGCAACTTTATAGTGACATGTAGTTCTTCCAAAAGTTTTCTCAACCACAATCTCTCGCGTATGCAGTAGCTCTGAACTCGGCTTCTGCACTACTTCTGGCTACTACATTATGTTTCTTGCTTCTCCATGTTACTAAATTTCCTTGTACAAAGGTACAATAACAAGTAGTAGACCTCCTATCTTCTATCGAACCTGTCCAATTTCCATATGTGAAAACTTCTACCCCTTTCCTTTCACTCCTTTTGAAGAGTAGCCCATTTTCTACGGATCCCTTGAGATATCTGAGTATCTTATAAACTGTTTCTAGGTGACTTTCCTTCAGAGAATGCATGTGTTGACTTACCAGGCTAACTGCAAATGCGATGTCAGGTTTGGTGTGTGATAGATAGATTAGTTTTCCAACTAGTCTTCGATATCTGTCAATTTTTACTGGCTTTCCTCCATTTTCAACTTTCTTTCCCACATCCACTGGTGTATCACTTCGTTTGCATCCAAACATGCCGGTTTCGGTTAGAAGATCAAGTACATATTTTCGCTGTGATACATTGATGCCTTTTCGAGATCTGGCCATTTCCATTCCCAAGAAGTATCACAGTGGTCCCAAATCCTTTGCTTCAAATTCAGTGGCAAAGCTCTTGTTTAGTCTTTCCATTTCAACTATATTATCACCTATCAGAATAATGTCATCGATATATATATGATCAGAATAAGTTTAGTGTCATTTTCAAATGGTCGAGGAAACATGGTGTGATCTGATTGTCCTTGATGATATCCCTGACTTTTCAACACTTCCGCAAATCTGTTAAACCATGCTATCGGTGACTGCTTGAGTCCATATAGGGACTTTTTCAGTTTACATACCTGATTTGTTTCATTTACCCTGCAAAATCCTGGAGGTAGTAGTTCGTCATGTAATTAGAGGCTCCCGAGTCAATGATCCATGGCGTTTTAGATTGAGTAGTAGATTTTAAGGCTCTCAAAAAATTACCTCTGTGAGCTAGAGAGCCTAAAGGATTATATTTAGCAGCCTGACTTGACGGTTGAAGGCTAGAAAGCAAAGAGTTGCTCTATTTGCTTTGAGTTAAAGGCCTTACTAGACTTTTTGGATTTCCCTGCTGGATAATCAATAGACGCTTGATATCCTCGATTTCTGTTACTTTGCCTCAGTTTTCCAATCTGCTGGCTTTTCGGGATAGATCCCAACACGTGTCCTTATTTCCTGATTTCCGGCAGTGTTCACACCAAGGTCGTGAGTTTAACCCACTAGCCTTTTGAATATAGGCTCTCTCCTCCAGGCCCAATATTTGAGTAAATGGGCCATTCAATAATTGCAGCCTCCTTGTGAAAGTATGCTGGCTCGCCTTTAAAATTTGGAGGCCCATTAATTTGAGGCTCAGTTCCCATCACATTTAGGCCAGAAGCTTCAAGTCCAGGTCCAATCTTAGCAGCCACACCACCGATCCTGTTAATCACTTTCCACCGATTCTCCTCTTCTGACTTATGCGAACACTTCACACGGCGGCGGTAGAGGTTTTTGACTGAGTATCCTACTGCGAATGTCGTCCAAGTTACGAAAATTCGAATAGCCTTTCGTTCTCCAATTTATTTCGGTAATAGACGCTGTCCTCTAGGCACTTCCATTTTTCCTCAGATCTCGAGTCGAGCTCTTGCCATAACGCCGTCATTTCAAGGTAATAATCACTACCTCGCGTTCTCCCTGCTTGGTTTGCCACGACCTGGATTTAATTTCGAAAATTTGGGAAATTTTTTTTGCGTCGGAATACATCTCTCTCACTGCTTCCCAGACGTCCTTCGCGATGGGCAAGAGCAAGTAAGTTTTTCCAATTACGGGTTTCATGGAATTAACGAGCCACGCAGTCACCATGGAGTTTTTCGATCGCCATTTTCGAAGGACATTGTTGGTTGAGGCTGACATTTTCGTCTATCCTGTAAGGCACCCAAGTTTCCCTTTTCCATCCACTATTAGTTTGATAGATCGCGCCCACTCCCTGTAATTCTTTCCGTCCAATTTTTCTATCGTGAGTTGGAATGAAGAATTTTCAATTCTTCCACTCACAGCAGAGGTGGCTTCTATGTAGCTGCTAACGATTTAGAGGTCATTGAACCTCTGTTATTGGTTGCAGTTTCTGTCATCTTCCTTGCTCTGATACCATGTAGAAGATGAAGTCGAGACTAGGAAAAATATCCTTTATTATTTTTCCACACTCATAATGTACAATGAACGAGCTCTATTTATAATACAAAAGGAATACATAGAAAAGTAAAATAAATCTCATACAATCTCTAACAATCATAATATTTTATCTATGGTAACTAGAATCAACATCAATCTTCCCTCAATCAATTGGAGATTTCGTCATAGTTGTATGAGATAGGATTTGTTTCTGGGAGGAAGGTTGGATTGGTTCTTCTTCCCTTTCTTTTTTGTTACCAGACTATATATTCTTGCTTTGCTGTCGGTTCACTGTCTGAAAATGGTACAATGAATTTGTATAGTTATATTTAGATAAATTTTGGTCGTATTGTCTTACTAGTGCCAAGGAATATAAACAGTCATCTATCAATTCATATGATGGACAAATATGACATGAAGTTGGTACAATTTTTTTTTTCCCACATTATTTTGACTTTTTATGCAAAATTTTTAATTATTGAGAGTTTTCCTAATATTACATTCCAAGTTCACAAAATGGAGGTTGTTGTGTCCTTGATGTTCCTCACCGTTCAGAAATTGGAAAAAAATTAAAAATACAGGATACGGGGCTGAGGCGTATAATAATAATAATAATAAAAGAGTATAGTGAGTGAGTGAATATGTGAACAACAGCGACACTCCACTCTAGGAGGAGTATACTTGCTTCACAGGAGCTAAGTTACTAGCGTTATTGTTGATTCAAGACGTTCAAGGGCATTCTTTTTTTATTCAATTATTCGCAATTAGAAAGATATGTTGTGTTCTTGACTTTCTTTGTTTTCTTGATATTAGAAGATTCCTTGTCCTCTTGGTATTTGTAATTGGGCTTCTATAAATATTAAATTCATGTTTCTTATCTATATAAAAATAATAATATTCTTCTCATGCTGATCAATAGTATTATTTCTAAAGTTTGATGGTAGCTTTCTTTCTATCCACTCTATTAGGTCCAGTAAAATGGGGGTCAAAATAGGATAGTGGTGCATTTAATCTGTCATTGCCTTTATAATACTGGGCTCCAGCCAGCCCCTTGTCCGGCCACTAGTAATTGCATGCTAGCGTACTTTCCTAATTTATGATGCATTTTTAAGTCATACGTCCGTAAAGAAAATATAAACCCATTTGATGACTCTGCATGTCCACCTTTTATTTGTTTTAGTACTATAATATTTATGTTTTAGAACAATTTCTATTTTTGGGTTCTGAAATTTTATCTTCGTTATTATCTAGATTCTTGTGGAGCACAGAAACAAAGATGCTAATCACGTTGAGTGGGCAAAGGCTTTAAAGGAGCTTTATGTACCAGGCTTGAGGGATTATGTAAAGAGTCACTATCCATTGGGCCCTGTATGGAGTGCCACTGGAAAAAAAACATCTGGTCCACCAAAAGTTTTTAAGACAGGTGGTCCTGCACCTCCCCCTCCACCTGCTACACTATTCAGTTCTGAAACTCCTCAGCCTCCATCATCGCGTCCCAAAGTAGGGATGGCTGCTGTTTTTCAGGAAATTAACTCTGGGAAGTCAGCAACTTCCGGTAATTTTTTGTTCTGATTCCTCCTTCAAGCTATCCCAGATTATATAGGTTTTTGTTTTATTTATTTCTTATTTTCTTTCTAGGATTAAGGAAGGTCACTGATGATATGAAGGCAAAGAACCGTGTGGACAAGACTGGCATTGTTAGTGCTGCTGCCAAAGAAGGCCGCACTATTTCACGTTCTTTTTCAAAGATAGGGCCACCAAAGTTGGAGCTTCAAATGGGTCGTAAGTGAGTAGAAGCTATCCTTCCAGATAGGTACGTGATGTTAGTTCTGGAATCCATAATGTAGGTTTATATTGCTTGCAGATGGGTGGTTGAGAATCAAATTGGAAAAAAGAATTTAGTAATTGATGATTGTGATGCAAGACAGTCCGTGTATGTTTTTGGTTGCAAAGATTCTGTTCTACATATCCAAGGTATATTGTTATTTTCTATTTAAGTTTTTTCCCTTCAAATTTAAAATGTCAGCCACAAGTCAATAACTTGTTGAGTGAGACTACAATTACACGAGTTGGAATGGAAAGATTATTTTCTGCGGTTAGGAAATAATATAGTTTAGGATTCTTATTATTTCCTTTCCTTTAAGAGAGAGGATTATTCTCGGGACTATTATCCTATAATGGATTAAGTGTGATGATTATTTAACATTCAACCATAAATTCTAAGTTGGTATCAGAGATTTGGGTGTTGAATCCTCTGGTGAACCTAAATCTTCGGCGACCTTCTACCTCTAAATCGCTATGGTGAACCTTACCTCTAAATTGCTCACATCGGCGACCCTCGAACTTGCACATTAGTCCTGGATGTTTCAGATTTGTGCAAGTTGGTCCTTTTTCAAAATCTTACATATTAGTCCCTGAAGTTTTAGATTTGTGGAATTTGATCTCAGAACTTTTAGATTGGAGCAAGTTAGCCCCATCTGGTACCCTCTAGGTTTTTTTTTTTAATTCCCTTTGACGACCTTTGTTAGAGGTGCACAACTTTTGATCTTGGTTGACCCAGTCATCTAGTAAGCCACAGATTGAGGATCTTCCTCAGTTGATATTCTCCAGTTCATCTATTTTGTTGCTTTCAATATGTTCTAACAACAAAAATATTTCTTCGCTGACTATTCACTTACACTACATATGTTCATATTGAATTGGATGGAGCTAATTACCGTGTGGTCTAATAGTCTAGAGATGCATATTGCTGGTGGGAAGAAAAAGGGCTATATCATGAGACAAAAGGTTGCACAGCCAGAAAATTATCCGAGTAATGATGAATGCGAGGTTGAAGACGCTTTAGTCGAGTTTTGGCTCATAAATTCCATGATTAACAACCTGATATCACAATTTATTCAATGTAGCACGGCTAAAGAAGTTTGGGATCCAGTAAAAATGAGCTATCTTGATGTTTTTGACTCATCACAGGTATATGAACTTGTGAAGAAGTCGTTTCAATTGCGTAAAGATGATCGTCCTCTTGCTGAAATGAACTTGACTCCATAATTATGGAACTTGATTGTTGGAGGCATAATTATATGACTTATGCAGCTGATATTGAGAGGCAGAGAAAGCGTATTGTTGAGGATCAGGTATATATGTTTCTTGCATGTCTTGACCATAGCTTGGATCAAGTTAGTAGTCGTGTTTTGGCTACCCTTCATCTCACAAGTTTGGAAGAGACATGCGACTACGTCTTGAAATACGAAGGGAAGTTACTATGGGTACAGAGGTTGTCTTGGAGGTTTCAGCTTTGGCTATCCACAAGAATAACTCATGGCTAGCTACTTCAGTCCGTTCAATTGGGTACTGCACCCATTGCCACTGCGCTACACAAAACAGTTGATGATGTTTGTTGTAAACTACATACTTATCTTGAGTGGTTCAAAAATAAGCAAGCTGGAAAGAAGAATAAGAAAATAATTGCTCAGGTTGCTACCTCTGATGCCTCTCCATCTTCTGCTGCTCATATATCACAAATTACTCCTCATGAAGGACAATCTAATAAAGATGGTGATTGGAATTAGTAGAGAGAGAGGTCTATTCTACTTGGAATTGCAATTAGAGTCTGGCCAACTGTTTTTAAGTTGTGTGCCATTCTACATTCTATGCATTCGACACATCACCGTCCGAGTTAGGCATGTTTGATATCGATGCACCAACTTGACGGGAGAGGTTGAATGGAAGGATTGTTTTCTATAGTTAGGAAATGATGTTCTAGTTTAGTTAGGAAATAATATAGTTTAGGATTCTTATTATTTCTTTCCTTTTAGAGACTGGACTATTCTCCTCCATATTGAATTGATTGTAATGAATATTTACACATTCAATCATAAATTCTAAGTACATACAGTTAAGTATTCTTACCAGCCGGCCACACAATATTTTGCAGGTAAGGTGAACAACATTACAGTTGACAAGTGCACCAAGATGGGAGTGGTATTTATGGTTAGTTAGCAAATTGTCATTTTAGGTAGTGCAGATTTTTTGAATTATGGATTCCATAAATAATTTCTGTTAATGTATTTTTGTTGTTTAAATTTGGTGCCAGGACGTTGTGGCAGCTTGTGAGATTGTCAATTGCAGCGGTGTTGAGGTGCAATGCCAGGTAGTTTATCTCGTTATTCACATGGTGCCTGTCTTGCATCTTTTCCCTTTTCTTCATTTTTTAGGGGAAGGGAAGTGGTAACCATAGCCCTTCCGGGGTGGGTCAAAGGGGAGACATTCCATTACATTTCAGTCATAAAATTATTTCAAACTGAAGAAATTAGTTAGTAACGACTCAATGGAATATGTACACGCTGAATGTTGAGAGTCAGAAGTATCATTGCTTAGTTTCGTATAGGGAGTCGTGTTGCTGAGATCTATCTAGCCATAATATCTTTGCATATCCTCGTTAAATTTTTTCTGAACTTAAGTTAGATGATTTTTGGGGGTTGTCAAATGATACATAATGCGACAATTAAAAGACGCCTTGGCTTGAAGATTGTATGCTTAAACCCGAGTGAATGGTAATAGTGAAAATTCCAGTTAGAGTTTAACATTCCATCTTTTTCTTTTTTTATTTTTGCATGTTGGCCTTTTCAGGGCTCGGCTCCTACCATTTCGGTGGACAATACAGCAGGTTGCCAATTGTACCTGAGCAAAGATTCTTTGGAGGCTTCTATAACTACAGCTAAGTCAAGTGAAGTCAACGTGTTGATACCTGGTTCTGGGGCTGATAGTGACTGGGTACATTTCAGTCCAAGTTTTGACAGTGCTCTGAATTTTCTTATGCTACAATCAAACCTTAAACAACATATTTGCTCGTGTATTTCTAACTTCAACCAATATATTTTTTTCGTTCATTTTCAACTTTTGCTGAGAATTAAGAATCGTTTTTCCCCATCTAGGATGTATTTCACGGTTAAGTATATTACCATGGATTAGAGGATGAGATCCTTAAAAGAGAAACACACACAAACTGAACTGGTTGCTATAAACTATTTCTTGTCAAACTTTTATTCCAAAATGAGTCGTTTCAACTTCAAGTGATGTGAAGTGTTTTTTTTTTGGCAGGCGGAGCATTCTTTACCACAACAATACGTGCATATATTCAAGGATGGCCACTTTGTAACTACACCTGTCTCCCACTCTGGAGGGTAATCGTGGAATTGTCCCATTCATTTTTGCTGGTTTCTTGCTTCTGTTTCTTTTCCTTTTTCAAAAGGTTTGAGGGGTGGCTTTTCATTTTCTTTCCAAATTTATTGAGATTTCTTGTGATGCCAGTTTGATTCTTTTCTATAGAACTGTTGTATTCTGCATCTGGTGTCTGTAATTTGTTCTTGAACCTAGTGTCTTTAACGTAAAATCTTTGTGATCGCTTGAATTATTTACACGGGGAGTCATAGTTTTGGTTGAACTGCACTAATCCTTTAAATTTCTCACTTATAGGTGTTTTTGGGGAAGTTAAATTTCTTGAAATTGTATTTGCATACCAGTGAAACTAATATAGGGGTTGTAATCTGTGTGTCACTGTGTTGTGTCTTTCATGTGTTGCCTCCATTCCCACCCTCCACTCATTTGAATGTGTTGAAACGTTTTTTTTTTTTCCCAATCGTTGAGGATGCGAGTCTACTAGAAGTCAAGGTATCACATAACTTTTGTGATTTTCTTGACCTTGGTAGAGAAATGCCCTTGTTTAAATATTTTACTCTTTTGATTATTTTACTCATCCGGGGTGTTGAAACTCAACCCATGTAATGATAGGTGATGTTTTTGGCTAAACCGAATTATTATCCATTGAAAAACCCACATGTTCCAGTCAATGGCAACGAGGAAATTGGCTACTTCACCATCACATAACCTGCAAGCCTGACCCATCAAGCTAGTGCTGGTCGAGCTTGACGGACAGTTGAATTCAGGGACGGACCCAGTTAAGGCCCAGTACATGCAGATGCCTGCATTTGGGCCGTCCCAATTTTTTCTGCAACCCAAAAAAAAAAACAAGTAGGCCAATTATTTGGCTCAAAATGTATGATACAAGCCTTGCAAATTAGCTCCCAATACATTATTCCATAATTCCCATCAACAGAGAATCTGCCACTGCCTCGGCCACTGCATCCACGCTCCGTCGCAGCACGTTCCTTGAACCACAGAACTAGGCCCAGGCTCCCAACATCCAACGTTCATCTGGTAGGTGAGTTTTCTATAATTTCAATTGGTATTCATCTGGCAACTGCTATAGTGCTATTGGCTGTAGAGTGTAGAGTATATGCAATGGGTATTGTTGGGTAACTACCTCACTTATTAGTTATTTATAGGGAAGGAAATAGGAAGTGAATAACCACAACTAAATGGCTTTTGTAATCTTGCAACTGGCGGGGGGTGTGGTTAGGGACTGTGAGGGTAATGTTCATTTTGCCTTAGATGAATTCTATGGAGCATGTTCTTGCTATTGTTGCCTAGTGCCGGTTGGGGAAATTTTTGAAACCAAGTGTTGGAGGAAAATTTTGAAACCCAGTTGGAGGAAATACGGTATTGGAGCAGGGGATGTGCCTGTTTAGGGAAAATTTTGAAACCAAGTAAATTGTTGTAAATGCAATCTGCAGTCTTTTGTACCAGTTGGGCCTCGAATTTTCAAATAGAAAGTTTGCAAGAGAGCCATTGCTCATGAATTGAACTAGATTTTGGGATTAGTCCTGCTAATTGAGGTTACTTCCGCTTTAAATTCTTCCTCAATCCTCACATTCTGTAGCCATCTTATGCAGCTTTTTTCACAGCAACTACGATTTCAGTATTGGAAAAATTTCCTGTGGAAAAATTTCTTGAATTCGCCCCTGGTTGAATTGGTTGCTCGTCACTCGCAGCAAAAGTTGGCATTGGTCAAGCCCGACTAATTGGTCAATCTTTATAGGTTGACCACCTATAGGCTCAGTGGGTGGTGTATGTAGCCGCCTGTTGGGGATTAGTCTAGGACTGATTGAACCTATCCGTTATTTCTCCTATCCTTTCTGTCTTTATCTGTCAATGGGCAGTTTGCGCCGTCGCCTGCTAAACATAATGCCTAGGTTGTTTGAGGCCGTTAGGTTTAATTGATCCATTGTCTTTCGATCTAGACATCTACATCACGGAAGCCATCGCAAAGGTAGGCTTTGGTTAAACTTGGCCCGACCTATTTATAGAGACGACCCGGAGTGGCCCCCTTCTCTAAAATGGACCTCACAACGCTCTGCAACCGTGACCCCCAGAGGTCTAAGATCTCACGACATTTCCGTCTGCACTTTGGACAGCACTTTGTGAATCTTCTATGACTTGTCCCACTGAATGTCCAAGATTTATAGACGTGTCTCCACTCGGTGGATTTTTTGCCGCGTATCCTTGGTAGATGCCTTTATAAAGGCTTCATTACGTTCGAGGTAAATTTCAATGACATTTTTCAAATGCTTTCATAGTTTTTTTTCCTTTTTATATATATTCTCTCTAGATTTGTTCTCTTCATGATTTCACTTTCATGACGGAGGAGGAACGGGGACTTAGCCCCGCCCTTCTTTGCAGGTATTGGAATAGCTTGGAATCATTGCCAGGGAAAATTCTTGGTTGCTAAAGAAAAGGACTTGACTTTCGCGATGGAAAAAGTAGTTTTAACCATAAACCACCACCATGCTTGAGCAATTATGGTTCTTTGGAAATGTGAATTAACAGCAAACATATAAAGTGAAAGGAGCGATTTTGTGAGGATTGACATTTTTATAATTGGACTAAAAAACAGTTCAATGCTTATATAATCGTCTTGTATGAGCTATAGTGATGCATTCAAAAGAAAATGTGTTCTCGAATTTTATTGAATACGAGAAATTTTTTTAGTAAAAAAGAAAGAACACAAACGTTGGATAGATAGGCCTAGCCTCTCTTGCATTAGTCATAATTGATGGGTGGGCCTTTTCATTGAATACTTAAATCATAATTTGTATATTTTAAACTATAAAATTTTGCTAAAAATCTGAGTTTAATCACCCCAAGCGCTAAAGCTTTTTTAAGGATATAGATGATGTTTCGATTAGGGGAAAAAAAGTAATTTGATTGAAATTTGCATATACAAAACAAGATATTTCAAAGGTTGTCTAGGTGAATGCTATTCAAATTAATCGTTCTTTGACTGAAGTTCGTATTTACCAAACAATATATTGTTAGTTGAGTTAAAAAGAAAGCAAAAGGAGAAAGCATTTCCTCAATTGAATAAAGTAACCAATTCGCTTTATTTGCTATTACTTTAACCAACAATGATTGAATCGATTGTGTTCCGTATTTTCTCTTGTTTGTGTCCATTGCAATTTATTGCACTGTTCTAAAAATAATAATGCGTAGCCATGCGTGGATATCAAGTTACGGTCAATACGCGCATAAGCGAGGTTTATGCGTAAAAGAAGCGTTTTCTAATTCTAATATTATTTTAATTTTTAATCAGTTAAAAATAATTTTATAATACATACAAATTATAGCACCAAATGCATTTTTAAGAGCTTAACAAGATAAATATATTTCAAACAATAAATAAGATATATTACAATAGTGCTAATTGAAATATTTGGAGAGTTTTTAATTTTTATTAATTAGTAAAAGATAGGACAATGTTAATTAACTTAATAAAATATAAATAACTATTTATACAATAATACAATACGCAGCAGCCAAATCAAATGTATAATACATTGTAGTCAAATCAAATGTATAATGTACACAGCCAAACCAAAAGAATTCTTATCTCACATCGAAAGTTTACAATAAAATCCTTGGAAATATCTTCTATAAATTAGTGGACCAATAAGTGGGTAAACAACTTTATGGACCCTACAATCTATTGGCCTAAGAGTTGAAAAATTTATATTTATTAATTTTTGAGCGTTTCAATTTGATTTGACCTAAAAGTTGAAAACTTATATAATGACGCTTTAAAGCGGTCAACGGAGGTTTGACCACTAATTTAGCGCAAAGGTCCTAGGCGTGGCAAAAATGTCACGCCTGTGCGCCATTTAGAAGATTGATTTATTGCAATGAGAAGTTTGTTCTTGTATTTCAAAAAACGGATAAAGCATTTCAAGTGCTTATGTCCACGCTTTGATCATCACTTTCCACTACCCTTTTTATTTTCCTACACTCAATTGAAAAATTAACAAGATTTTTCCCTTACCCACCACCCAATTCCACCTCCTCCCACCTTTGGAGTCAGGTGATGGGTTCGGGATGGTGGGTGGTGAGGATTAGAGGATTAGGTGGAGGCATGGTCGGAGGTGTAGATGTTGAAATTTTTTAATATTTATTGAAGGATAGAAGCAATATATTTTGAGTAAATAAATTTGGCTTTGATGAATTTTTAGTTTACAAGGCTCACAGACATTTTCCCGTGTACTGTAATTGGAGGAACTACAAATATATACATGGAAAAAGAATGTTTTCGTCAAAATTGCAAGTGCACATATTGCGATAAGTTGTAAAAGTGGGTATGAGTCCCGTCGATCCCATGAGGGTTGTGTTATTAATTATCGATCTAAATTGATCCCTACTCTTATTTCAACAAACTACTCATTGGTTTCGTGATTTTAACTAAAAACTATGCAAAGGAATTAAAAAGGTTGGTTGGAATCAATAAAAGGAGGTGTTAGATTCGCACATCGAGTTATGACATTATTTCATTTGTGTTGACAATGAGTTCATCTTAAATATATGACTATATTCCTATGTAAATCATGACAAATCCAAGTGTATTAAATCTTAATGATTTAAAACACCATTGCACTAATTATTGAAATATATCTCTATCTCCAACCTAAATCACAATTTTATAGCTAGTACTAAATTGGTATTCTACCTCTGACGAATTCAACAAAAGCAACGATAAAAAATCAAGACGATTCATAACTAGAGTCAGAGCTCGAAAATTGACATTAAATCATTAAAACTATGATACATCGTGCTGTAACCATGTAATCTAGTAACTCATGTTCATCGAATACTGACACATAAAGTTTAAGAAGAACATCACCCGGATCAAGAATAAAAGATGAAAAGAAGAATTAAGGTTGAATCTTCAAGCTTTTCTCCTTCCTCTTCCTCCATGTCTTTAAAACCTGAGTTGGAGAATATGTAGTGTTTGTATGATGTATTCTCCCAACCTCTTCTAATGTCAAGTTGGTAGAGAATGTATAAAATAGGATTTTAGGTCTTAAAACTCATGCAAAAATACGCCTAAATTGTCTTTCGACTCGTGGAATTTTCTGTCCTAGCTAGATTCTGAAAATCTAGGCTTCGTGCGGCCGCAGAAGATGCATTGCAGCCACAAACTAGAAGCAGTGCCCACAACACTTTCTGGATGGTTTCGTGACTGTGGAGGTACTCTACTCTGCGTGGTGTTTTCTGGCAGCCCGAAATAAAATGTGCATAAATTTTGGTAGAAAATCCCAAATTACTATATGTAAATTATGCTGAACTTCAAACTCTTAAAACTTTCAAATGATATAGTATATGCCAGGTAGAAATCTACGCATCTTCTTGTGGTTATCTATTATGTTTACTTCTTCTAGTTTTCAACGTTATTTTTCGTCCCTTTCTTTGTCATTCTGTATTCTAAGTTCGACGTTGTTCCTATGACATAAAAATATGTAGAAAATCCAAAGATACTAGAGAAAATCTGTAACAATTTTTGCTGAAGTTTGACCCGAATTTAGTTGGGTATTGGTGGATTGATTGAAGGGATATGGACCAAGGAGTGGTTTTTGGGCGAATTGGCACTAGCTAGCGCCGCTCGAGGGCCATGGTGCAATTAGTTACCGAAACTTGGCACCTGAGCGCGGCCCACACAGCGCCTAAGCATTGCGTCTGCCGCGAGCTAATTGCTTGCTTGGCTGCTTGAGCCCCAAGCGGCTCTCAAATCCCACAAGGTGTCTGCTTGAGAGGCAGTGTCATCCTGTCCAGATTTGTTTTCTTTATTCCACGCATTTTTTGATACTCTTTCCATCTATAGGACTACTATTAAGGTTTGACATGTATCATATATATAGTTGACTCTTCATTACAAGTTAGACAAAGTTGTAAACACATACTATTTTATTCTTTCTTCATATTTTAGTAAATTCTCCCCCACTGCCAAGTATTGTGTTCTTATACGTTTGTGATTGTTCACTTCATATTTTGTCATGTACCTCGCTATTCTCTAACAATTTTATATAATAAATAGAGCTTAGAATCGAAGCACTAAGATCAATATAAATGCGATGATTATGGAGATAACCAATAAACTATTTTGCAATAGTGGAAATTTATAAAGCGGTCCAAGGCAAGGGGAAACCTGCTTCAGGTTGATAATGCATAAGATGATTATTACTGTTTCTTGGAAATGTTTGTTTTAAGGAGATTTCATTGTGAAAGATAACCTCTATCTTTCTTTAACAGAAAATTGAATGAAGTGAAGCAGTTTCATTCTAATAAATTAAGGAACAAATTGTTTGATGGGCTTCTATTTGTAAAAAGAATATGGATAAAAGGATTGCATGGACTGAATGTGATTCAATTAGAGTGGTGTAGAATCTTAAAATTTGATTTTGATTTTAGTATGAACCAAATGCAGTGATTTTATTCGTTATTATATCGATACTTGTTAATGAAAATTATGAATTTTGTTGCTTTATTTTGTTAAATGATTTAAAGCAAGAGTAACATAGTTTTAAGTGATATACATTTTTATACTTCATTTTTTACTTATGTGAGAATTACATGTGATTTTAATGTTCAAGTTGACAATTTCCATGATGTAAGGACGGTTTTATATGTAAACAAATTGTGCTGAAGGTTAATGAACCATATCACAACACACAAAAATTTGGAACGTAATTCTAAATTCAACCTTCATTATGCATTATCAACCAGAAGCTGGTTTCCCCTTGAAGCAATGTATGAAAAATAACAATCTCAGAAGACGAGAGATCAACGAATTAAAATACCGGAATTTTCCTACAGGAAGCTCGTCTAAATAACCACTTACTTGGATTAGAACTAGTAAGAGTAGCGGTCTGCGAGAAGTTAACAGTTCCAAGTATTCCTTCAGCAGATTGATAGTTTAGATTCATTGCATAAGCAGCGTGTGATTTCACAGTATTTGGTTCAAAACAGGGATAACTTGGCTGAATTGGGTCACAAGCAAAGGCTATATTTCCCTGCAACTGGAGTGTCGGGGATTCCAGGCTTGGGAACACACCAATTTCCTGTTGGATTTTGCTGGTATTCCAGGAGACTAAGGGTTTGTTGGAGTAGGACACCTCGGAGTCTAAGCAGAATATGCAAGAGTAAAGGTGTTATACATCGCAGTTTAGTTTGAGGAATGCATATTAGATGGATCGACGGATGAATGAGTTGCCTCATCTGTGAGTTGTTTCAGAGCCCAACATTGTTTAAGTTGCGGAACCATCAAGCTTGAAAAGCCCAAAAGATCCGTGTTTCTGATCCTCATCGTAGAGTGCATAGAGATAGGTCTCAATAGATTTTCCAGGCATAAGTGGCGTGCCAACATTAGAGATCCGCCGGCTAATCAAATTTCCAACATAGGCTTTTGCATTGTCTATGCTTGGGATGACATCATTAGAGTCTCCCCTCTGTTAACTTCAAAAACGAAATTAACAAATTTCTTTCAACTAATCAGGATTTTCGCTCCCTAACTGAAAACAAGGTTTCTCTTTAACGACACATGGCGGTCATTATTAGTGAATTTCTAGCTGAATCTGTTACACTTTCACGCTTATTTATCAACCCTCATGTGCTTTACCCATTGATTATGATGTCGCTTTAAAGAGGTTTAGCATTCTTATTCATGTACTTTTCAATAAAGATTTTGCTGATGTTGAATAGTTTATGGAACAAATATGAATATTTTTGCTTGTTCATTAATTTGTGCTGGCATGCCTTGTGCACTCATCGTTCATACTCAAAATCAAACTTATGATTTCATATTAAAAACACTTTTTGAC
>CAIGRP010047311.1:0-15389 GCA_903798385.1 Fraxinus cuspidata
TCTAATTGTACATTTGCTATAGTTTAGGGGCCAAAGGAATAAATAAAATTATTTTAAAAGTTTTACCATTTAGTTTGACATCACATGCCCCGTTTAACATTTCTGATGTAGAGACATGAGTATAGTTTTATAAGACAGTGCTACAATAAATAATATGTTGGGACATAGAAACCAACTTACAATAACTTGGAGACCCCTAAGGGAATTTACTCTAATAATTAACCCTATGAATGAATCTTTGAGCCCATTAGGCATGATTTTTCATGGCCTTTGAAAAATCAAAATGCACTTTTGAAACTCAAAAATTATTTTTAAACTTGTTTGATTAATTTTAAGAAAGTACTTTTAATAGTTAGAAAAGATTTTAGATGAAGTAGATCCAACGTGACTTCTTCTAGTTTTTAAATAAAAATTAGAGAAATGTTATGTATTTTTACTTGGGTTACAATCTCAATTTAAGTATAGTAGATAATAGATTATATGAAATATAAAATTAAATTATTTATTTAATTTAATCAATGACTTAAAGTCATATTACGTCATCTAAATTGAGATAGTAAGTGCGAGGAAATGAAATAGCATTACTTTAAAAATTAAGATAGGGTGTGTTTGAGCCATATTATTTTGGAAGAATGTATTTTGAAATAGTACATTTATGGAGAATGTGTCGTTGAAAAATAAGGAAAAGTAATTGATGTGATGAAAAATATTATTTTATTGAAAAATGTGTAGTTGAAAATGAGTAGAAGAATGAAAATGAAAATTTTGTAAAACTGAAGAATGAGAATGTGTAACCGGGCATAGTTTTCTTAAAAAATAGTTCTGAAGAACAAATGCAAAACTGCATTTTGTCTTGATTCCACTAANGCAAAACTGCATTTTGTCTTGATTCCACTAACCGCTCTCCATTCCAATAAAATTGGGTATAAATTTAGCCCCCCTCTTCCTCCTCCAACACGGAGAGCTCAGAGGTAGCTCAACTTCCTTTTTCTCTCTAGATCAATCTTCAAATCAACTAAAATAGATAAAGAATAATGCTATTGAGAAGCTCTTCATCACCAGTCTTGAATTCATGGATACCCAATTCAACAGCCGGGTCATCTCCCGAACCAGATATTTTGCCTCAGTTGACAAGAACCCGATCTGTCTGCTTGACGACGTCGTTTAATTTTGAAGAAAGCCTGGGTAGAAGCACTCCGACGCGACCCGTATTAGAGTCGGATCTCAGAGAGCCTTTGAAGCTCAGGAAGAGTGTGAAGCTGGCAGGTACACCTAAGCCTGTGAAGATCAAGGGGAGAAGAGAAGGGCAGGAGGTGGGGTTCGGGTCCATGTTGTTGTCCAGCTTCGGGCTGGGAGCGCCGGAGGAAGAAGGGTGTGTGGCGGTGGCAGAGGAGGCGAGGTTGCCACAGGCGGTTGTGATGGGCAGTGGAAGCGGTGTAGGTGGTGGCAGGGTGTGCGGAGGTGGCGGAGGTGGCAGGAGAGGCTCGGATGACGGGTTGGGATCTGGTTCTCAAGATCCGAATAGCCATGGGAATGAGAATACGGATTCTTATTATCAAAAAATGATTGAAGCAAACCCTAACAATTCTCTCTTGTTAGCAAATTATGCCAAGTTCTTGAAAGAGGTACTTAATTCAATTAAATCATCAAGATTTTATTTTTCATTATGTTAAAATAATAATTTAACTTGCATGCAATTTTGATGATATTATTCAATATTAATTTGATTATTGTTTCTTGTAGGGAAATATTTTTAACTAGACTAACCAAAATAAATTATTAGTGAAATTCATAATTTTTTTGTTATTGTATTCAAATTCTATACTAGATCAAAATAATCCTGATCGAACTTTTCCCAATTTTATAATATTATTGATCAAACTTAGGAATGGCAATGGGACGGGGTCACCCTGGATTTTTTGGGATGGGGTACTTTGCCAACTCTAATAACTTATCCAAACTCTATACTATTCTTGATCAAATTACTCCAAATTATATACTATTCTTGATCAAAGTGATCCAAATTGTATACCATTCTTGATCAAAATGCTATTAGTTGGTGTGAAACTTGATTGGGGGAAGTTATTTGTGTGTTGTGTAGGTTAAAGGAGATTTTGCAAAAGCAGAAGAGTATTGTGGAAGGGCAATTTTGGCGGACCCAACTGATGGCAGTGTTTTATCACTCTATGCTGATCTAGTGTGGCAAACACAAAGGGACTCTGCTCGAGCCGAGGCTTATTTTGATCAAGCTGTTAAAGCTGACCCAAATGACAGGTAATTTTGCCTCTGTATTTGCTTCAAAACATTTTTGCCAATTTGCTCACAAGAACACAAACGAAAGAAAGGTGTCGACGATATTTGCCAAATTGGGATGACACTGGATGTTGTAGTTTGATATGCAAATTATCTTGGTGGTCCATTGAGCCTTTTGGTCACTATTCATGATCAGTATCTTGTAGCCAAAATGTACAATGACCTTAACTTTACTTAGATAAATTACAAGGAATATGTTAACTAATCTGTTTTTGCTGAATCTAAACACATATTAATGTCTGCAGTTATGTGTTAGCATCATATGCTAGATTTTTGTGGGACGCTGAAGACGATGAAGAAGAAGAGGAGGTTGAAAACCGATATGAATTGGACAATACTGATTCTCCTCCCAAGTTCTTTAAAGAGGCATCTCATTGGCCTCCCTTAGCCGCAGCTTCTTAATTAAGCTCACTATCTACACTAGCCCGTGTTACAGTCATACCATACAAGTCCAGAGCTCTAGAAAAAGTTAGTCGAGCAACAACCCATATCTAAATTTTGTCTTTCGGTCTCTCTCTCTAGTCCCACCACAGGTTTATCAAGATAACGCTTGGTCTGCTACTGCTGTCTATTTTCTGTTGTAAATGTGTGAAGAAAAATGAGTACGCCGACTGTAACTTTGTATCTGTAATAATGTAGTTTTCAAACAAATTCCATTCTTCGTAGGATAAGCACACTTTCTTTAAATAAAATTCTAGCGAGGTCAGTGAGGTTGTCTTATTCATTAAAATTTTGTAGAATTGAAAATATATCTAGAAGGGTAAATACATTTAATGCAAGAAAGGACAATAAAAATTTTTGGGGGCAGTAAAATGCAAGTAGAAATGCCATTTTGAATGCCTTGAATTTTCAAATATCTTGTAAAGATTCTAGATAAATAGGAATGAAAAATGCAGTGCAAATTTTAAAAGAAGGGATGTTTGGTTTGCGCAAGTCTTTGACAATATAAAGACACAGCTGTTGGGCATATAATCATTGGGTAACTGTAGGTGTTATGCCCTACTTTAAACTTTAACACACTTTTAACATATATTTCGCATTCTATTTATGACAGATTTATTATTTAATTAATATTCAATTAAATTAAATAATGGAGTTCGTAGATTTAAATTTTAGTCTTGTTAATTACAATGCATTGTGATTATGAGATACAAATTACATATGACTGAATCTTAAATCATTTATTGTCGTAAGTAATAATAAGATACAGCTATTGTTGTTAAGGATAAACCATTATGTGTGACATTTTTACTTGTCAAGTAAATATCTAATCTCACAAATTAAAGTGTGGCGACACTTAAATAAACATGTGAATGTTTTGTTATATAACAAAATATTGAAGATCCATATGGGAGATTTCAGATGGATAATTATCTGAATGTCAATGGTTAATCTCTAACGTTCGGTAGTGAAATTAGTCATTTGACTTGAGATCATCATAGTGTCTTATATGAGAATAGTCATATTTTGGCGATGTTATATTTTGCCAATAGACACTAATACGACATCATTTGGATAAGTCAATAATCATATAAAGGTTATCAATGATTAATGGATGATTTATCACTTTAGATAGTAATAGATTATGATCTAGATTTAATTCAATTAAGTTGATAATAAAATCATTGGCTAAGGTGTGCTCATAAGTAAAAAAAAGTTTTCTACTTATATTGACTTAAGATTGGAATGAAAAATATGATCGACAATTGAGATTGATACATATCCATATCTTGTAATTGATCGGATTATATTAACAAAAGAATTATATTTTCACAATAAACGAACAAGCTTGGTTTTATCATACCACGTGACATTTTTCGTCGCATAAATTGTACTGATACATTACTAGATGTCAATTTGGGACGACGAATGTAAATTAATGATAAATTAAAAATGAGTATTTTTAATTTATCGATTTTGATTAAATCAAAATAATAATTTACGTTATTATGTATTGTGATAGAGAATCTAATGAGTGACACACAAAAGGAGAACTAGTAGAATGAAATATATTAATTAATTAATTAATTAACAAGTGTTGGACAATTAATTAATTAATTGTATTACTTATAATGAGTATTGGACAATTAATTAATTGTGTTACTTATTAATGGGGCAAACTAATTAATATGAATTAATGGATCATGTTTAATTAATTAGATTAATTAAACATTGGGTCCAGTTAAATTTATGTCGGACAAAACCCACTTGAACTTCTTTTAATAAACTATTAGGATTTGAGAAATAAAGCAACACAATTATTATCTTGTTAGCACAAAAAAATCCATAATTTTCTCATTCTTGTTCTCTATGTAAATTTTCATTGAAAGCTGGATAATTGGACAACAATGAATTACAGATCGTGATTGTTCGTGTTCAAGATAAGCAAAGAAATTTATAGAATTCAAGAAAGATATAATTCTTATCACAATTTCTTTTTAAACATAAAGAAAATCTTTGGTGAGAATTGAAATATTATTTAAATTTTGCTGTGCATGTTAAGTAAATTCCCAACAATGGTATCGGAGCCTACTTTATATTTGTTAGAAATTATTTTTGTATCTTGGAACAACAAAAAGTTGATTGTTGTTAATTTTCTTGTTTCTATCTTTTGATAAAATTAATTTTAATCTTCAAAAAAATTGTTTTTGAAAAGAAAATCAATTTGGGTCGGAAAAGGGATTGGACAAGAGTGGTCGGTGACAAAGTTGACAAATTTCCTAAGTTTATTTTGGTCTTTTATGCAAATAATTTTCAAGAGGTTCAGGTACTACATAAAGACCTAATTTAGGTCAAAAAGGAAGAAAAAGAGAGAGGAGGATTCTTGGTGCAAAATTTTCTTCATTTTCTCGTGTTTCATTTGAACCCAGTGATGTATTTTAATACTTTTTTTATATTTTTCTTCTTCGATGACGAGTAACTAAATATTTAGTTGAGACGAACGGCGCAACTTAGACTTGAACTTTTAATTCCTCAAGTGTTGTTTAGTTAATGGATTTATGTTTTGATTTTACTTTTGTTCTTAATGTTTGAATTACTTAATCACTAATTCATGATTTGTAAATTGTAACAAATTTAAAGGTGAGTGATAAATTTACATCGTGTGATAAAATTCAACAATTGAATAAAAGGTGTAGATACACTTTTACTATTGTTGGGGTTTTAATTAAATTCCTAGGCAATTTAATGTGTTATGTTGATGTTTATTCATTTTTCTTTGAGATATAGCGAGTTGACTAGTCTAATTATGATCAATTTCAACTCACAAGGTAAATTTATTTAATTAATGAATTTAACCGAGTACAATTTGAGAAATTAAATTTGAAAAGTGAGATTAAAAGTGAAAACTACAATGAAATAGTGACTAAGAATGCTCTAATCACCAATCATAATTTAAAGAAAACACGTCTATTTTTTATTGTTATTAACTTTTTTTTTTAATATTAGTTTTAGTCGAAATCTAACTTGGTATTAATTTTCGTCAAATAAGACATAAAGTTATTTAAATCAATATTTGAATGAAATAATTATCTTAAAATGATAATATGAACTATTTAAGTTGATTTTATAGCTTATTTAATTGCCGCAGTAGGCTAATTTTGTTTTTCACACGAATTAAGAAATTTTATTTAATATTATTAAAAAACAATTTTTGCAAAAATCTTTTCTAATTTACCATTATTTAATTATCAATAACTAGTAAATTGTTGTTAAAAGTTTTACAGAAATTGAATGACTAGGCAAATTAAAAACTAAACAATTGAGGCAAAAAAAAAAAAGGAAGTTAGTCTATATAAATGGGGCGAACGGAGTACATCATTCACCTTTAATAATCATGTACTATTTTGACAATATTATCATTCATTGCTTTTCAGTATTTTATTTAGAATAATTGTCAAACCTCAATTTTTATTCTTGCCATACATTTTAAGTACAGTTAAGATTGTTAATCTTTACTCATTATAGGATTTATGTCCTAAAGATTTTTCATGACAGTCTTTTAATTAAACTTTTCATTAGTTAATACATTTTGCATTTTTTTAATAGTTTATGTTCAAACAATTTATTGAAATAGAGTACAGCAACTTATTTTTTCTTCATATTTTAAAAAAATAAATTAAAAATAAAGTACGAAAAATAATTTTCCCTCATTTCAAAATATAAACACAAAATATTTTAACATAAATCATCATCAAGGATGAGATGTATTCATTAATGAAATATTGAAGATAAGAATTCGACAAAAAAAATTAAGAAGATAATTTCTACAATGAGTACAGATTGAGGAGCTCAACTATAATTAAAATATGATGTAACAAATAAAAATTGTAGTGACAATATAATCACCATTTTATTTATATCTATAGCCGTAGATGTTTCACATACACACAGAGAGAGAGAGACACTTTTATTTTTATGAATTTATGTCAAATTCATCAATTTGACCTTTTGTTTATAATTTCCTACACCTTTGCTTCTATTTAGTTATTTGCCCTTCTCATAACACGAGAAGGTTGAGTGTCCTCCCATTTGATTAGCTCTCTTGCAATAAACTTTGTAATTAAGAATGAATATGTACTGCATTTCTACTTAGTCATATGACTAGTCGACAAACCACCTTTCTTTCCCAGGAAACAATTCGCCTTTGAATTCTTTTCCCATATAAGCCATCATCTCTAGGTGATTGACGTACAACAACCACAAAACTATCAAAATGGGAATGGTTAGCTTGGACATATGGCTACATAAAGGATGGATACAAAGGAAGAAAAAGAACTAACTTGTCAACATAATAAAATTGGTCTTGTTTACAGTTCAAATGGCCGGTTAACCAAAATCTTCCTCAATTTTTAACATGAATGGAAATGCTTTTGAGACTTATTCTCGACTTTTCTAAGTGAATCAATTTTTAGGTAGGATTTAGAAAATTCATGCTTGACTATCTCACTGACCATTATTTTTAAAGTGGATAACAGAGTGAGGCATTGCACGACAAGTTGGAGACGAAGAATTTTGCCATCCTTAATTATTCATATTAATTCTTTTACATAGGGTAAGAAGTATTAGAAAATTAGAGAAATTTAAATAATTGCTGAAATTCATATGAAACTTCAAATTGGGGATTCAGTATTTATGCAGATAATTTAGCTATTAAAATTAAATAATGTTATCACTCCTGTAGTGGTTCTAGATTTGACGTCGATTTATTAATTCTTAACATCATATAATGATCGTCATGTCAATACCGTGGAATTACAAATGCTCAAAACAAAACATTGTTGTTAAGAAAAAACATCGTACATTTAGCCGAAGGAGTGCTTTAACGGCCGTTGGTTTACTGAGGTTTAATAGCTATCGTAAAGAATACAAATAACACAGCCATCAATTATATATAAATGTTATTTACACCATGTTTGGTGGGGATTAAAATAAAAATTTTATTAGGTTTTGAGAAAAATTGATGAAACGTGTGATTAAAAAGCTGTGAGTCCTATGAAATATATGGTTAAAATTAATTGTTAATTTTGACTTATGGTACGAAAATTGAATTAACGAACTTATTTGTATGAAAATTATTAATTAAATATATTTAATTAATTTAGTTTTCAACCTTGAAAATAATATATTTTTCCATTTTTCATTGGCGGGCAGACGAGAAATAGGGGATAGATGAAAGAGAAAAAGGGACGTTGAATTATCTGGAACTAAGAAAATAATTTCTTTGTTTTTGAAGAAAATATGTTCACATGACCAAAAATTGGAAAATATTTTGCATAAAAAAAAATTGTCAATCAACCACCTCAAAAGTAGGAATTTGGGTGGAAAAATGACATTTTCACAAAAAATAAAACCAATCAAATACACTTTTAGATTAAATTCTAAATTTTAATCCGTACTGAATGAGAGTATTAATTTGATTGCTGAAATATGTAGCCTTTGTTTAATACTCATTATTTTCAAAAAAAATTTTACTCTTATTTTAATAACACATTATTCAATAAAATAATATGACATGAAAATTTACATTTTTTTCTTATTTTTTAACCACATATTTTTCATCAACTCACTATTCTAAAATACATCTTTTGTAAAACAAATGGGCTCAAACACGCTTGTAATAAAAAAAATGGAAATTATACATGGTACCCTGAATTAAATCAAAATTCCAATATTGCTTTTTAACATTTTATATCTCAAATATACTGCTATTTTAGAAATACAAATGAAAAACACTAAACAGGCAACTATTGCTTAGGGTTGGCAAAAAAACATGTCTAGTCTCACCCTGCCCTGAACCCGCTCATTGAAGAATAAAAAAAAATAATTAATTAACTGAAAATAATAATAATAAAAAAAAAGGGGACGGGAAAAGGGACAAACCCGCGCCCGAACCCGGAGGCGGGGCGGGGCCCCGCCCCGTTGCCAACCAGCTCCCATTTGCACTCGAGAAATCATCACATATATTTCCCAAAATCTTTCCTTTCTCAAAATCTACTCTTGAGATTTATACAAATTTACTTTATTAGCTGTTGATACTCATTTTTCTAATGTAAAGAAGTCCATACATTCCAATCCAACCAAAGAATCCCTTGCCATCGAAGAAACTTTAATTTTTTGAAGGCACACCCACACGTGGAAGACCCAATTGTGCAAGTTAGGCTTAACGATGCTTCATCCACCAGTAATTGGCTTAACCACTCAAACTCTGAAGATGTTTGCCACAGATGAAAACTGAAAAAAGGCTTGAGTAAATTTTGTTTCGAGCTCAAAGAAGGAAAAAAATTGTAAAACACTATTAGCCTGGGGTAACTTTTTATGTTGTTGTTCACAACGTGTCACCTCATACGTCACATGTACATCACAATTTTGATATGTACACCATACATGTTATGCATTTTTCTGTCATCAAATATATATGTACACCATACATGTTATGCTACATTGTTTCTCACACAAAAACCTTGGTTTAGATTTTATAATTATTTTGGCCTGATGATTTACATAATATGAGAAGTTCTTTTGTTAGGATGGTTAATTACATCCCCCAACAAGATAAAATCAGTACCACTTTCATATCTACAATATTTATGTAACTAAAATCAGTGGTTTATTTACATTGGTTATATAGGTCGAGGATTTAATGTAGGCATTATAGGAATACATTGATTAATTTCGAGTAAGTTGTCCATTATGACATATTATAGACATATACATACGATCATGATTGCAAGGTGTACATGATATAGTTTGTTGAGTTCCTCATTAACCAGAAGTCACAATGAATGCTAAAAAGAATCGATGCCACTATTGCTAGGAATCAATTGGACATTCAGTAATAAAAGTTAGGCAATGCAAAGCATATCGAGGACTATGAGACAAATATTGACAAGCGGATGAGATTGGATTGCCAACTTCAATGATCTTTAGTTACTATAACATATGATTGTTGGTAGTTGCGTCATTACCCAATTTGCATCACCTTGTGAACTCAGTAACAATAAATTAATTGATTAATCGTCAGAAGAATGAAAATAACCATAGTTTCCATAAAGTCTCGAACAAGAAGAAAAACAAAATGCGATGAAAGAAATACATTGTCCACTACTATTATTTTATACTTTTGTTTAACCTTCCTCTCTATTGCTATCTTATTCAGCACTTTTGTATAAAGGAAATTTCATTAACCATCAACTAAAAGGAGGCGCTATTTTTACATACATCGGCGGAAATCATCACCTGGACCCAAAAATTTTGGAGATAGTAATAACACACACATAAAGCACTAAAATTGTATAGAATGAAGAGGACTAGATACTATGACCATATATAGCATATGCTGATTTTCGAAATGAACTTGGAACAACTATACAGTTATTAGATTAGTAGAATAATGCATCCTTATTTACTTCAGATAATGGAGAAAATTAGTTGTCATTGCTTTTAGCTTTATTTTATTCTCAAAAGAAAAGAAATAATAGATTTTGATTTTTCTATTCAATGGCAGATATAGAAATACAATTAATGGGGGTGCGTGTCATCAGTTATATCGTGTTCATTACCCAAAAAAAAAAAAAAAACGCTGAAATTATGGGGCTCAATTCATTATGTCATAATATTCAGTATTTTTGAAATATAAAATATCACCCAATACTTTATGAAATATTCAATGACCCCTTCAAGATTGGATCACGTCTTAATGGGCTTCAGTCCTAAAACCCGACAACTCCGGGTCCAATCCACGTGAAAATCGCTAACAAACGGTCATTTTCTGCATCACGTGCATTATTTAATACATTTTCTGTCGGACACCAATCCCCTCATTCCAATGCAGTTAACAGAACCATTTTGGGTCCGTTATCGACACGCACCATCTCAACACTTTCACGTCCCTCACTCACGTAACCATTTCTTATTTTTAGGAAGAGATAAAACTAAAACAAAACAAGCGGTCACCAAAAATTCCTCAAATCACCCTCCAAATACCGACACGTGTACTACGACCTTTGTTCAGATTAAACACCAATTAAAACTGCTTTTAACAACCAATCTAACGTTCATTAATGTGACACATGGCACTCAAAGAGGTACGATGAAATCTTTTGTGCTTTTTGAGGTAGCTTTATCGTTATCGTTTATCTGGGGCATATAATTTTCAAACACGCAGGTACAAAAGAAAAATTTTTCAGACAATTTGTATGCTCTATTTGGTTGTACGTTTGCCATCGTTTTTTGTACTTTAAGAGCTATTTGGGGTTCCATTTCTGTAGGTCAAAAGAATGGCGGAGACTCGGATTGGAAATAGCGACGACGTCGTGTCCGTGGAGCTTCCTGCACCTGCTTCTTGGAAAAAGATGGTATTTTTTTCATTTTTAAATTTTTTTTTCTTTTATTTGCTTGTGTTGACTACTCTTCGGTTTAATTTTAGTTACACTTGTTTTATGTGTTCAAAATTTTAATTTCAGTTACACTTGTTTGTATATTGTTCATAATAATTTCTAGGGTTTACTGCAGAAATTATTGCAATTGGTTTTATGTGAAGCTTACATTTTTATTTTCCTTTTTTTTTTTGGCTTTTTGAACCTTGAATTGAATTATCAAAGTCTGTTGGCGATGTGTTTATTAGTAATTATTTCAATTCTTCGATGGAAAATAAAACCTGTAAAATATTACAATTAAATTTCTGAAAAAAAAAAAAAAACGTCTGTTTGTATTGTTACTGGAAATACTAAGGCAGTATTGATTATGAAAATTTATTTTTGTAATAATCTTAATGAATTAAGACATTTGATGATTTAATCTACTGAATTTTCAGCTTTTTTTGGAAGCTAACTCTCAAAGCTTGATACTTGAGAGCAACGTACGCAAAGTTATAAAAAAAAAAAAACTATGAAGAGGAGAGGAAAAAGGGTGGTGGCGTGGCGTTGGGGAGGTTTGCTGTTTTTAATATTTTTTAACTTTTTGTCTGCAATGTAAATGGCAATTTTTGCAGATAGGGCAAGACTATTGTTTTTAATTGGAGCATCTTCGTCATTATTTGGTTGTTCAAGAGTAGTGATAAAGATGCTTGGGAACTAGAGCGCACTATAAAAATTAGATGGTGTTTTGAATTCTTGTGATGTCCTGTAATTGGGCCCTAATGAAGGTGAAACTTGGATTACAGTTCACGTTTTTGAATTAAACCAAAGGACATTACTCCAAGGAATGAAGAGCCAGACAGGCAGAGTTTTTAGGTAGTTGTTTGGGCTTCATAACCTCTGCTTGCATGGTCCCTTTTGTTGAATGTTCCAGTATGAACCATTTCACTTTATGAGAAAATGGATGAATGATAAGCAGAATGCTTACTATAAATATCTCTGGGAAAGCAAGACACCTGTTGGATAGGCATGGGGATTCCATCCTATTTAAGCTCTTATAAGATATTTTGGAATTGGGTCACTGTGTACCTGAGTGTGCCCTTGAGTCACTTTGAATGGTTTGCTTCAGTTAAGTCGCACAATAATGGACTGAATAATGTCATGATGTTTGTTCTGTATTTCAAAGAGAAACTGAATCCGTTTGCTTGCTGTCCCAAGATTTGAGGTGGTATTGTTTCTTTCGTTTTTGCAAACAGTTTTTAGTGCTTATTGTGATAAGTTCAAGCTGGTTCATTTGGAGAACAATGTGGGATTATAGGGAGACAATTTTATAGAAAGACGCAAAAATCATTGACCAGACAAGTTTTAGGCTAAGGAAGCATGGGTTTTCTGAGTGCAGAAACTTATTCCCATCATAGTGTTTCAATTTTAAATTTGTTATTAAGTGTTGATTTGAGTGATTATGCCATGCAGATAAAGCAGCTTATATATATATACACAATTATTGTCTACCTATCGGAATGCTACATTAAAGTAGTTTTGTTCTGTAAAACTAATTTTGTGGGAAGATATTTAGCTTTTAAATATTTTTATGGGTCATGACATAGATTAGCTCATTGAGGTTACATAATGATGCTATTATTGGTAGTTTATGTTGATGGATGTTGGACTTGACTTCTTAAATCTATGGAAGTGAAAATCAATAAGAAAGTCTCCAAAAGAATTCATAGGCTATCCTTAATGACCAGCCACAAGTCTTCTAGTGAGAAATCTACGAGAGACAATAGACACTTCCTGGGTTTCTAATGTAAATTGGTTTAGTAGTCAGTGAGGCTTTTTGTCTAAGGTAGTGCAGGTTGATAATGCATAGACACAATTGAGTTTTCTGGAATAAATGCAGTCTGAGAAAAAACTTCTGCCAACTATCTTAGGCATGCTAAAAAAATATTTGAATGAATACTGACCGAGAAATTTGTAATGCTTATTCCTGGTTACTCGTGCAATTTGGTTGTAGAAAGAATTTCATTTTGATTCTATGTTGTAATTCATGTGTGTAAATTTGACCGTCTGTTTTACCATCTTGACATGGTTGATCAATGCTTCTTTCAGTACATTCCGAAGAAGGGAGGTACACCAAGGAAGAATGAGATCTTATTTATTGCTTCCACTGGAGAGGAGATTAATAACCGGAAACAGCTGGAGCTGTACCTAAAATCACACCCTGGAAATCCTGCTATATCAGAATTCGATTGGAGCACTGGTGAGACTCCGAGAAGATCTGCTAGGATCAGTGAGAAGGTCAAAGCAACACCTCCATCTAAAGAGACTGAGCCACCAAAGAAACGAAGCAGGAAATCTTCAGGTACAAAGAAGGGAAAAGAGAGAGACGCTGGAAAAGAAGAAAATGAGGGCAAGCAAGAAGTGGAAATGGAGGACGCAGAAGAGGATGAAAAGAGAGAGGATAAAGGAAACGAGACTGATGAGCTGAAGGAAACTGAGGTTAGGAGTGAAGTTAAAATGCAGGAAGATGCAGCTGAAAAGATTAAGCCTGAGGAATCAAAAGAGAATAACCCTGACGAAAATGTTGCAACAGAAGTTGAGATTCATGGTGCAACTGAGGACATTAATGTTGAGAAGGGTGGAAATGATGAAGAAGCTCCTAAAGTGGAAGAAAAACAGGTTACTGGAATTGACGGACAACCAGATTCAGTGGCTGCAGATCCGGGGGCTGATGGTGAGCAACAGGATAAAGTGGTACGTATCCCTGAGGAAGCTGCTGATGGAGTTAAAACATCAGTTGCTAAAACGGAGATGTTTAATGGCGTGGAATTTGAGTCTGCAGGAGAAGTTCATGGAGTTGAGGAGAACAGCATCAAAGCTAATTTGCAGATGGAGGAGCCAGAAAAGAATGCCACGGAGAATGGGAAGGTGAACGAAAGCGGGGCAACATTGGCTCCACATCATCAATCTCCGACTGCTACTAGTTGTTGAATTTATTGTTGTCATATATCTTCTGTAACATCTCTGTTGATGTACCTTCTGATTCTAACTTTGCAGAATAGAATGACTGTCATATGGGTGAATGATTAGGTTTAGATTTATTTTAGATAGGAAATCGACCTTTTGGACTGTCTATTATGTAGCATTTGTTGTGCTTATGGTGTAAAATAGATTGTTATCTGTAGACATGCTATGGTAGTATGCACTTCCTAGTGTTTCAATAAGTATGGAGAGAGACAGGACTCTCTTTAAAGGAGGTTTGTGCTATGGTTTGTACTTTTGACTGTTGATTTTTTATGTGTTGATTCGGGTTCTAAATTAAGGCTCCTGATGTGATCAGCTGATGATCATAGAGGCGAACACTGTGTTTCGTAGAAAGCTTGATCCTATATTTTACCCACCTCGTACGAACCTCTGATGCCTCTACACGTCTCAGATGATTACATCTTTAAGCTGTCTAGTTGGATAGTTGGCTTATTCTTGGGCAATAAAACCTTTGCCTTGGTTATGCTAAAAGTAGCCTTGATGTCTGTAGACATTAAAAAAAATAAAAATAAAAAATAAAAAAATAATGGATTTGGTCAATTTAAATAACTATTCCAATTAAATTTACTGAATCAAAACTCACTAAGGCTTATAAAATTTTGAAAGTCAATCTCACTATTTCAAAATCCACAATTATTCAATTATAATTATTATAATTGAATTAATTGAGGGGTTACCAAATTTGGTCACAAATTTTCCCTATAAATAGGACCAAAGGTTCATGAGGAAAAAGGGAGAAAAGAGGTGAAAGTGCAAAGGAAATTCACGAAGTGCTGAAAAAATTCAAAAGTCGGAGGAAGAGGAGATCAACTTCAAGCCGACGAACACGAAGAAAATCAAAATCTTATTCAAATCGAGCAAACTCAAGAAGATCAAAATCTTCTTCGATCAAATCAAAATCAAGTCTAAGTTTCGAAATGTAAATGCAAACTCCGAAATTCAAATATCAAACGAGTCAAGTTTTCTCGGCAAATCAAATTATCAACAAGTCTCGAAGCCTAGAATTCAAGCCACGTGGTTCATCTTCTTCAAATATTCAGATCATTAATCAGAGGATTTTGCAATTTTGCAATTACAAAAAGATTCATATTCATTCGTATTTTTCAAAAATACAATTTGTAACGATTTCTATATTTTTAATATACGAAATCCATCATACAAATTTCTTTGCACGCC
>CAIGRP010047323.1:0-32626 GCA_903798385.1 Fraxinus cuspidata
TAATAGATTTCTATGGGGAAGGCCAATGGATGCTTTAGGAAAGTAACCAAGATGGTTAAGACAGCCCAAGTAAGTAAGGACAATACCAAATCTAATGATCCTTATTAACATTTTGGAATGATAGGTCATTGGAAATAAAATGCAAGGCTATGTCTACTTCATTAACTTCTTGGATATTGGATACCAGATATGGATCTCATATTTGTATAAATATGCAGAAATAAAATAAAAGTAGATCACTGCAGAAGGGATAAGTTGACATGCATGTTGAAAATGAGCAAATGTTGTTGCATTGCCTGTAGGAGCACATTTCTTGACATTGCCTTTAGGCTTAGTATTAGAATTAGAGAAATGTTACTTTATACCCACCATTACCAGAGCATTAAATAAATTTCATATTTGGACAGTTGTTCCTTTTTTTTATCTTGATAAGATCTTAATGGTTATGGTAAATTACTAAATGATATTTATATTATTAAGTATTCTATACTAGGTATAGAAATTGAAAGGCATTAAATCGTAAACTGAATAACAAATACATCGACACTGCAGACTTGGTCACATATATGAACATGCGATTCCAAAATTACATAGAGATATATATTTTGGTCAAATGATTTTGAATCACTTAACAAGTGCGAATCATGTATGTTAGGTACAATGACCAAATCTCATTTTACTTGAGAAGGAGAAAAGCTGCATAATTATTGGGCCTAATGCATAGTGAAGTTTGTGTACCCATATCAACTAATGCTAGATGAAGTCTCTCTTATCTTATCACATTTACTGACGATTATTTTAGAAATTCTCATGTATATTTGATAAAATTCAAGCATGAAACTCTTGAAATGATCAAAAGATTCAAAATAGAAATAGATAAACAAATAAGTAAATGTATTCTCACACTAAGACCTGATCGACGTGGAGAATATCTAAAAGGGATAATTCTAGATTATCGAAAAGAGAATGAGATTCTCTCAAAGTAGATTATTCCACATGCAATGCATCATAATTGTGTATTTGAAAGGAAGAATTGTACATTATTAGATATAGTGCAATTAAGAACAAGTCATGCAAATCTTCCAAAATTGTTTTAAAGTCCTGCACTGATTGCCACGTGTTGCACACTAAATTGTGTTACATCTAAATTAGTTGATAAAACTCTATACGAGTTATGGAAATGCAGAAGGCCCAACTATCTCATATGAAAGTTTGGGACTGTGACGGTTATGTGAAGCGTACTGAATTGGATAAGCTTGATACTAAATTCGATAAAAATATGTTTGTGGGATATCCAATAGAGGTAATTGGATATCAATTCTATATATCCAATTGAGAAGAAGGTATTCATCTTAGGACATACCGTCTTCCTAGAGAGAGTTTATTCTAGGAGATGACAGTGGGAGTAAAATAGAACTTGAAGGAGTTCAAGAGTCAACAGATATAGTTGATCAAGTAGATGAACCTGAGATCGATCTTACACCTACTAAGGGACGTACTCTTGATCAATAAGTAGAGACTTATGAGGACACGTCAGTTCCATGTAAATCTTGTAGGATCATTCGACCTCCTAGAAGGTACGAATCCGTGATTACTAATCAAGTATTATTAATCATGAATGATGAACCTACAATTACAGAGAAATAAGAATCCAAAATGAACTCAATGTATGTAAACAAGCTTTGGACCTTAGTCGACCCTCCCAATGGGATAAAACATAGATTGTAAATGAGTTTACAAGAAAATGTCGACGTAGATGAAAATATCCATACATATAAAGTAAGGCTAGTAGCAAAATGTTATAAACAAAGACAACGTGTTGACTTTGATGAAACTTTTTTGCAGGTACTCATGCTAAAGTCTATTATTCATATTTTACTTGCAATATCTACATATCACGATTATGAGCAAGAGGAAGTGTGTATTACACAACCCGAAGGTTTTGAATCTAAAGAAGCTAACAAGGTACGTAAACTTGATCGATTCATTTATGGATTAAAGCAAGCATCTAGGAGCGTCTTCGCTTTGATGAGACATTCAAAATGTTTGATTTTGTCAAGAATGAAGATAAATCATGTGGTTAGAAGAAGATAGTGGGAGCATTGTGGCATTCCTAAAGTTTTATGTATAAAACATATTCTTAAAAAGAAACGACATCTCTATGTTTTGATTGTTGAAATTATGGTTGTCAAATAATTTTTTTATGATAGATATGAGAGAAACAAGTTAAATTTATAGAGATAGATTTAGAAGATCGCTTAACTCGTCCCAATATATATGGAGAAAATTTTGAGAAGATTTTATATGGAGAAAATGAATTGAGAGTTCATGGATACATTGATACCAATTTCTAGTCAGACTAGAATGATAGGATGTCTTAATCAGAATATTGGTTTACTCTTAAGCGGTGTGCTGAAAAGGTTCAAATAGGAAACAATCGCTGATACAATAGTATTATACTTCATTGCTTTAGAAAGCAACAAAAGTTGTGGTCTGGATCAGGAAGTTAATCAATGAACTTGGAGTAGTTCCTAACATTGTTGATCACATACCTCTGCATTGTGATAGCAATGGAGCTATCATGCAAGTGAAAGAACTAAGGTCTCATCAATGATCCAAACATATGTTAAGATAGTATTATCTCATTTAAAAGATAATACAATGAAATGACGTAAAGAAAAAAAAATGAATTTTCACATGTTATTAAATTGCAAATTCACTGACAAAGAGTTATCGCAGCATAAACATGATCGTTATGGAGACTCTTTTGATATAAAATACATAAGTGATTGAATCTAGTGCAAGTGAGAGTTTGTAAGTGTTATGCACTCGGTTCAATCGACATTGGACATAAACAATTTTAGTATATATAATTGGTGTATATTTATGGCAAGATCTATTATTTACTTGAATTATTGTTCTAATAAATTAAATAATAAAATTCGTAGATTTAAGTCTTTGTAATTTGCTAATCGCAAGAAGTTGTGATTGTGAGATACAAATTTTATATGATTGAATCTTAAATTATCAGTGGTCGTAAGTAATAATGAGATACATATAACGTTGATGTTTTGTTATTGAACAAAACATTGGAGACATGCTAAGAAGATTCCACAGGAATAATTATTTGAATGTCGATGGTCAATCACTAACGTTCGGTAATGGAATTGGCCCTTTTACTTGATGTCATCATGATACCTTATAAAAGGACAGTCATAATTTGGTGATACTAGATGTTGCTCTGCCAAATGTCGCAAATACAACAACGTTCGGGTATGTCAAGAAATCATATGAATGTTGTAAATGATCAATAGATGATTCGTCACTCTTAGATAGTAAGAGATTATAATCTACATTTATTCAATTAAGTTAATAACGAATTCCTTGGCCAATGTATATTTATAAATCGAAAAAGAGTTTTTATTTTATACTAACTTAATAGAGGGATGAAATATATGATCGATAATTGAGATTGACACATATTCATATCTCGTAATGATTGGATCATATTGAAGAAATGATTATATTTTCATGGTAAACAAACAAGTTTGATTTTGTCATACCACTTGACGTTTCCCGTCACATGTATTCTTGACACATTATTAGATGTCAATATGGGACGACGAATGTGAATTTGTTATAAATTAAAATGTGTATTTTAATTTATTAATTGTGATTAGATCAAAATAATAATTCACGTCGTTAGGTATCGTGATCGGTAACTTGATGGGCCACACACAAAAGGAGAACCAGAAGAATGAGATTCACTAATTAATTAATTAACAAGTGTTGTACAGTTAATTAATTGGGTTGCTTGTTAATAAGCCCAAATCAATTAATTGGATTAATTAATTCATGGACCAAATATAATTAATTTGATTAATTAAATATTGGATCGGGTTAAACTTAATAGACGGGCCAAGCTCACTTGAACTTATATTAATAAGTCATTATGGTTTCAGAAAAGAATATAACACAATTCATATTCTTGCTAGCACAAGAATAGAGAAATCATAATTCTCTCATTCTTATTCCCTGTGTGGATTTTCATTGGAGGCTGAAAATTTGGACAGTTGTAAATTGCAGATCGTAATTGTTCGTATTCCAAGATCAATAAAGAGTTTGAAAAATCTACAAAATGTATAATTTCTATTACAATTTCTTTATAAACACAAATAAAATTCTTGATAGGAATTGAAATTTATTTTATTTTTCGCTATGCAGGATAAGTAAATTTTCAATCGATAGAGTGTACAAAATGCAAGATTATGGTACATCATTCTCCTTCCTCTTGATTTCTTCTAATTTTTTTCTAAGTAGAGCAATGAAATCAACCCCACTCAGTGTGGATATCCAGGGAAGAATTATCAATTATGTTCAATAATTGGACATTATAATTATTAAAGAACCTGAGTGCCCTACTTAAATAACTTAGCATATCAAGTATCTATCCATTTCATTATTGAATGCAATCATTGATGTCAGCAATGATGTAGGCAAGAAATATTAAATTACTTATGTTGTTGTAAAATTGACACGACTCACCGACCGCCATTTTCCTATTATCACCGAAGTCTTGGACTTAGCCTAGCAATTGGAATTGAGATCTACTATCCCTATTTTGCGATCTCCCCACTAGAATTTCAACACCTCACTATATTGGATATACAGTGTTAGCAAATATATGTGATATCACTTTGGAGATGTTATCTTGACAAGAAATTAATTCTTTTGCTGCTACGAAACTGTTGTTTAAGCATTCAGTTTAGTCTTCTGTAACATGTTTATTTGTTTCTTATTACAGCGATTTCTCTTCACCTCCACGTCTATCGTGATGCAATTAAGAATGACATAGAGGGAAAAAAAAAAGGGTAGATCGCACAAGTTTTTGCTCTATCCTTCTTATTTTCTATTTCTTTTAGCCATTGGAATGAAAGTTTTCCAAGAATTTTACAAGTAAAAACAACTGTAGATTTGAGAATCTCTAGGTATATTTTCTTGCTCAAATTAGAAAGATAAGTATTTCTCAGATTTCACGTGAATCATTAGTAGCACAGCTTCATTAATCATGTTACTAATCAGAACAACCATATCTGATGATCTACAATATTAAAATATTTATTTTTGCAAGATCATTAGCTAAACAGATAAAATATTAATTCCACGTGAAACGACATAACCCTGTATTTTCAATTGATATATAAGTTTGATTTTAGTTATTGTTATCTAGCAATTAACATATTTTTTTCGTTCTATAAATGGCCAGTGTCTTCATTCTGCTTACCAAATCTCATTCATGAAAAGACTTGTTAAGAATAACCTTTTATTAGGAAAAGAGGGAAAGATGAAATCAACCGTAGCTCTAGTGGGGCTTTTCTGTCTTGCAGCAGTAAGTACAAACATTCTTCGGCCGAGTCTGAAATTTTTTCAATGCATATAGCAATGAACTAAATAGAGTCGTATAGAACGTTTTACATCGTCAATTCTGACTTTGTATACTTTATTATTTCATCATTGTTTTCTTCCTTCCTAGAACATTTTCTTGATTTTCTCTTTGTTTTTGCAGCTGGCAACGACTATTGATGCACGAAAAGAACCAGGAGAGTACTGGCAAGGGGTTATGAAAGATCAGCCCATGCCCAAGGCAATTCAAGGTCTTCTCGATACAAATTCTGCTGAACATGTTCCGAGTATAAAGAGCGATTGCCACACCTCAACTGAGGCAAGTAAACAAGACAAGCCCTTTGTTCAAGACTTTGAACCTAGACCTAGTACCACAGCCTATCATGATGATAAGTTAAAAAATGAGATATCTTTTGTGAAAGACTCAGAATCAAGACCTAGTGTCACATCCTATCTCGATGATAAACTGAAAAATAAAAGATCTTTTGCAACAACATTTGAGCCAAGACCTAGTGCCACAGCCTATCGCGATGATAAGCTAAAAAAGGAGAAATATTTTACAAAAGACTTTGAGCCAAGACCTAGTGCCACAGCCTATCGCGATGATAAGCTAAAAAAGGAGAAATATTTTACAAAAGACTTTGAGCCAAGGCCTAATGTCTCGTCTTACAATAATGATGCTAAACCAAACGACGAGAAATCTTTTGTGAAAGACTTCGAACCAAGGCCTAATGTCTCAGCTTACACCGATGACGTTGGATTGAAGGGAGAGAAGAAGACATTTGAGAAAGATTTCGAGCCCCGACCAAATGTTTCAGTTTATCAGCAATGAGAGAGAGAAATATATAACAAATGCATTATCTGCATTTGAATAAGGTTCAAGTTTGTGTTTTCTACACATGGGATGCAAGTGCTTGAATATTGAATAAAAGTTTGTACTGTTTATATTTGTATTATGTATAATTGAAGTGTCCAATTATTCATGAGTCTTTTTCTCTTCACTGTTTAGGTGTCTTGCAAATTGCTATCAAATAAATAAAAAGGAAAAGTTAAAATCTAATCTGATTTCGAATTTTCTATACATACTATTGATATTGAATACTTCGATTCTTGATGAACATGAATATATTACAGTTGAGAGCAAACAACGTGTCATTTTTTTGCTTCCTCGAAGAAGGTTTTAAACAAAAATTATTGAGTTGTAACCATTTTCGTAAAAATATTCTTCGGGTTAATTATAAATTATAACCCAAATTTCTTATCTAAATTCAAAACTAAGAGATCAGAAAAATAAGAAAAAAAGATTGCTTCAAATATTAATATCAAGGTAAATGTAAAATAGGAAAAGTTTTTTTTTTTTTTTGCGCGAAGGGCAAGTGTAAATAAAGGTGTAAAAGAGAAAGCAAATGTAGTATGATTGTATTTCAAAAGGAATAGTGCTATATGTACATTTTGCATGACATCATAGTTGATATTCCCTCCTATGTGGAGAAAATTTGTGCATGATATAATGAATGAGTTTAAAATCAAGAGTGTAAAGGTTTTTAAGTGGAAGAGTTTAAAGAAATGTATAAGGGAGAGTGTAAATGTAGCATGATTGATCAAAAGACATGGAGTAGTCAAATACCAATGACATTTAAAATTCTTCGGAAAGTACTTGATTATCATGTAAAATAAAGATAAATAATGTATAAATATGAATTATCTTTTGCTCTTTTAGCAGTTGATTGGGTAAATATTACGAAGAGTATTTATGGTAGTACATCTACATAGGGATGACTATGAGGTGGTCGGTCATTTCTGTCCCCCGTTCGTCGAACTTTTTGTCATCTTGTCTCACCCTCATACCCTATTAAAGTGAGGCGGGACATGTTCACGGCGAAAGAACGGGGCCCTTGCCCCCGTTTATTTTTTTATTGTATTTTTGTTTAAATTTATTGTTTTTAATCAGTAAATATTATTACTTCTCTTTTGGGGTTAATTACCCCAATAGTCACTGAACTTTACCGAAGGTTTCCACTAGATCACTAAACTTCAAAGGTTACATGGTTAGTCACTAAACTTTCCAAATTGTAATCCCATCCATCACCCTTTGAACGTCTGTTAGAAAAATTAACGTGATTGATGATGTGGATAGCAGAATACATTAGGTGGCACGTTTGTGGGAGTAAATCATGCCAAGTAAGGTGGTTGCTACTAATGTGGAATTTTTTGATACTAAAACACGATTTCAACTCAAAGAAATTTACAATTGACTAATAAATCATTTGGCTCGCCACTTCAACCCCCACAAACCCTGAAACCCAACTCTCCCAAATTGGCCGACGCACAACCGACAATAGCCGGGGACCACCTGAATTCCATCACCAAAATCGTAAATTGGCAGCTCCATCACCCAACACGCCAATTGGAGAAGCCCTAAAATCGCCTGCAAAAGAAGAAGGGGTTGCGAACGGTGCGGTCGCCTCCCCATGGCTGAAGAACAACCAGCAGGCGGTCGCCACCGTACTAAGATAACCACCACACATTAATCCCACTCGAAACTACTAATCCTATTATTTATTGATCATATAATTTTTTGGGTTAAATAGTGTTAAAGTAGCAAATAACATTTTTCTTCTTCTATAAATTGTTTGCATTCTGCTTACCAAATCATTCACAAAAAGAATTGTATTGTGTAGGAATATCCTTATACTAGCAAAGATATAGAGGGAAAGATGAAAGTAACCGTCGCTCTAGTGGGACTTTTCTCACTTACCATAGTAAGTTCTTCAACAGAGTCTGAATTTTCAATACATTTGTCAATAAACCAAATGGAGTAGCAAAAATGATTTATGCAGTCGATTTTCGCTTTTTTTTTTTTACACTTTATTATTTCATCATTGCTTATCTTATTCGAAGTACATTTTCTTGATTTTCTCTACGACTTTTGCAGTTCGCAATGACTACCGATGCACAGAAAGCTCCAAAAGGGTACTGGCAAGAGGTTATGAAAGATCAGCCCATGCCGAAGGCAATTCAAGGTCTTCTCGATACAAGTTCTATGGAATATGAGAGAGATTGTCGCACCTCCATGGAGACAGATGAACAAGACGATCCCTCTATTCAAGACTTTGAACCTAGACCTAGTGTCACATCCTGTCGTAACGATAAACTCAAAAGCAAGAGATCTTTTGCCGAAGACTTTGAACCAAGACCAAGTGCCATAGCCTATCGCAATAATGAACTAAAAAGCGAAATCCTTATAAGACGGATTTTGAACCAAGACGTAGTATCGATGATAAACTAAAAAGCAAGAGATCTTTTGCAACTGATTTTCAAACAAGCCCTAGTGTCACATCCTATCGTGAAGATAAACTAAGTAGCGAGAGATCTTATGCGACAGATTTTAAACCAAGACCTAGTATCACAGCCCATCATGATGAACAACTAAAAATCGAAACACCTTTCGCAATAAACTTTGAGCCAAGACCTAGTGTCAATGCCTATCTTGATCATAAACTAAGAAAGGAAAAATCTGTCGCACAAGACTTTGAACCAAGGCCTAATATCTCTTCTTACAATGATGATGCTAAACCAAATGACGAGAAGTCTTTTGCAAAAGACTTTGAGCCATTGCCTAATATATCAGCTCATAACAATTATGAAGTTGGATTGAAGGGAGAGAAGACATCATTTGATTTCGAGCCTCGACCAAATATTTCTGTCTATCAGGATTATGGCAGAGAAAAGTATAGCAAATGCATCATCTGCATTTGAATAAGATTCAAGTTTGTGTTCTATAGTATGCAAGCGTTATAATATTTCTCAGCCTGGAGAAAAAGCATAAAAAAAAAAAAACTCGAATTATGGTGAATGAATAAAAATTTGTACGGTTTAGATTTGTGTTATACATAATCATTAATCAAGTGTTTAGTTATGTGCTTATAAGAAAGTTCTTTTGAGTTCCAATGCGGACATAAAATTGTGATGCTTCATTGTTAGTGACGACGTTAAATTTCAAATTCAATGGGACATAAGTTAACTATATATGAAAGTTTTTATCAAATGACGCGATAATATATTAATGTTTTATGTATTTAATTAATGTTTCGTAGTCAATTTTAAAACACAAATTGAATCGTTCGGACAAAGTTCCACTACCGTTTACAACTCGCTTCACAGTTCTCGAAATCCAACTTTAATGAACTCACAAAATAGTTCTAGTATTAAATTTAAATCTTCGTCCACCCATTATATACCACAACCCCAAATGCCGAATGTATTCTAATATTAACTTATTTTCTGTAAACGTTTTAATCTAATTCCATTTATTAAAAAATAGCAATTTTTTGTGATTTCAAATGGGCATAACGTTAAATGCATAAAGAAAGCTATATATTAATTAATCACATTCACAAATAGCAATGAGAAAATTACCTAAGATTGTCAAGTATGGTGAAATTACGAACTTAGACCCAAATTACAGTTTGAGGGGGGTAAATAGGTGATTATGCGGAATTAATAATGAATAATTAACTAACAACAAGTCGCTATTAATTATCTCTAGATGGTTAATCAATCAAATCAATTTTCCTAAATTGAATTAACCGTAATTATATGAAAGCAATAAATAAACAACGAGAATGATCACGAAAAAACCTCAATTGGTGAAAATCCGGGTACTTTGCTAGTCAACAATCCACTATAAACGAATTATGAACTTACAGTTCGTCAGACTTGACTACTACTAGTATTTTCTGACCTCCCTACTGCAATTCTCACAACCCTCCTGGATTGCGTGCTCCTGCACCAACTCCCGATTTTATGAATTCATCTATCTCCTGTGGATTTAATGAAGAACTCCACATTCTCTAACAACTGAAACTTCAGTCACATTTCCTTGATTTTCAGAACTCAGATGTGTAGAAAGTAGCAGTTTGGTGTTTGAATTATGGATTTAATTTTTTCAACGCCAAGAATAAATCAAAACTTGAAGGTCGAAAGCTTATTTGATGAAGAGGATATGGAGCAATGTGTGTTCTCTCAATGTTCAACCTTGAAAAAAACTGTTCAAAGGCTTGCTGCTATTTATAATTTAGGTTTAAGATTGAAAGGGGCGACAGGTGGCGACAATGTTTATGTTTCTGTCGCTCGAGCAAAGTCAGGGCAACAGTCTAGCGTAATTGCGGCGATTTTTTTCCTTCTTTCCATTCTCGAACCCTAGACCTAATACAACTCAATTAATAATATTTTCAACTTACTCATTGACTTTTTCAAGATATTAATTTTTGTCTTTTTTGTTCACAGACTTACCAATTACATTAACAACCTAACAAGCTCTCCCTTTGACATTTTGTGACAAAACTACAAATATAAAGTTAAGGTAATAAAAATACAGATACAAGACCACTAATACTATCAAACCAACTGTCTTGGCTGAAATATGTTTTTCCTTTGTCGACCTGTTTTCTAAAATATACCCAGTGTAAAAGTACGTGAACCAGTAATATGATAATTAAACGCAATTCAAACAGTAAACCATAATTTATATCATCTAAATTAAGATAAGTCATACTAGCTAAAATAAGATACACTGAATCATACCAGCTAAATTAAGATACAATAGCAATGTAAACCAACATACCAAAAGAAACATCGATATCACGAAACATCAAAACTTATCTAGCTAATAACAAAAATATCATATACCTCTGAAACAAAATTTTAACATTAAATGTTAACATCAAATTAAAAAAAAAATTAAGTACATTTATAGTGTCAAAATATCAAAATATATCTACTCTCCATTTTTGTCACGAATGACAAGGGGTAACCTAACAACTGTGCAGCATCATCAGCATCAGTACCCTAATAATCAGAAGCTGCACCATCATCCCAATGTCAACCAATCCAACGCAACTCACGCTGAAGATAGCCGAAAGCACCGCGAAGTAAAGTAAACTCTGTAGTTTGTCGATCAACTGTAGCTCTTAACTACGTAATCTTGGCCATCATGCTAGCCTGTTGCTCGATCATCACGACTATGTGTCCCATAAGTGCTACAGAATGATCAATGGGAACATACGTAGACGGAGGAATAGACTCAGAAAGTGAAAGAGCAGAAGGGGATGTCAAAGGGATGTCAGCAGGTGGAGGAGCAAAAGTAGAAGCAGGAAAATCGAAGGGATCAACAGAAATGAGGTTATTAATAGGATCAGCTGACTCAGAAGAAGCATGAGACTTGCTCTAGAAAATGGTAGTGTGGCCAATTGGCCAAGAAACCTTTGTAGGAACCCCTTCCAAAAAACTAACCTATGTGCGGTCACTAGGCAGTAAATCAAACATACAGAAGGAAGCCCTACCAAAGTCCCCATGACACGAAAAGCACGCAAAATCTACTAGTAGATAAACGAGGGTAGATCAATAGAATCATCATATAATAAGGCGTACAAGAAAGGGCCTTCTCCATAGAAAATGAAGAAGTATGTGATACAGGCCATAGATTCATGTACATAATGCGCAACAGAATTTGACGATCAGTAGGAAGAGAGTCAGTGCGGATCGCATTAAGATCTCCTTCCAACAGTGTGTTAAACATTGTCAAACGAACAAGAGAGACCGACGAAAGGGTAACAACTAACAAATATGGGTATAAAGGGTGAACGACCTGAGGAATATGGGCTATACAAGACACAACATCGGGAGTGATCTTAACTGTCTTACCCCTAAGAAATACCCTAAAAGTAGAACCGTTAACGTCGTGAATGTTAGCATAAAATTCATGAACGAGGAGACTAGGTGGAGGAGTTAAATCAATAAGTAAAGGATCCCAACCCCGAGAAGTGTAAATGGTATCGAGGTTGGGGGAAAAGGTCAAACAAAACTACCTCACGCTCCACTAGCACTAGGCATAACGAGAACTGGGTCCTGAATATCCCTGGGCAGTGGCGGATATAAACCGGGATCAGTTGAAGCATGTGGATGCACTTGATGTCTATGCAGTCGTCCGTACTCACTTAGGCGGCATATAAGAAGTAGATCAGATACACACGTCAAACAATGCAATCGAATATATTTTTAATGAAATGCAATAATACACGTGAAACGAAAAACAAAATTATCCAAACCTATAAAACATACAAACAAACCTCATGTGCAAAACCGATGCAAACCAACACGAGAGAACTAAGGACTGATGAAACTGTGTAACGCATGAACGAAGATGACACGGTGTTTGACATCGGGATACAATGCCTTGATGTGGGGACGTGGAGCTGTGACATCGTGACTCGATGCCCGAGTAGGCGACACGATGATGTGACAAGTGTCGTGACAGCATGCCGCAGTGACGTGACGTGACGTCACCTCGTGGTATCAACATCAAATGTAATAGAAACGACTTCAACATAACAAACAAACAACTCAAACATGATCAAGTGTGTGAATGAGGATCGACCATAAGACATGAAGTTCAAATAAGACCGAAAAAATTGTATTCAACACATGACAAGAGTGTACAAACCAACGAATCCAAACCCTCTCCAACCAAATACACCAAATTCAACACAATCACAATCCAACAACTAAACCCAACCCATTCTCCAACAAATTATAAGCCTCAATCAACAAAATACAAGAAAAATCAACCAAACACGCTCCAAGCTTGCTCAAGCAATGCAAAAATTTAAAAACAAATCCACCCAAATGATGTAATGGGAGATAAAACTACATGGGATACCTCCAAAAATGAAGGGCAAGTGATGAAATTGAAGGAAAAACATCAAAAGCACAAAAGAATTGTGAAAAATTAAAAAATAAGGGTTTTCGAATTTTTACCTTCAAAAATATGTGAAAAATGGATGAAATGAGGGATAATCAACCAAATGATGGATGCAAAGTTTCCAATTCAAGTTTGAAAGCACTAATTTTATATGGGTGTGAAGATTTGAGAGAAAAATTTAGAGTGAAATGAGGAAATTCCAAAAAAATGTGAAAAATAACATTAAAATTAAAAAATGCAGGATGTTGCTTGAGCGAGAGTCGAGCAATAAGCGAACGAGACAACTTCTACTTTCATCGCTCGAGAGGCGCTCAGCGAAAAGCTATCGAAAAATTTTTGATACTGAATTTTTGAAATTTTTGAAAAAAAGCCCCCATTTTTTAAATCAAGTCTCCGACATACAGATAAACCCAAAAAATGCATGTGTTCACAAGTATTGCATTATACATAAAAAATTTTCCACGTACTCAAATCAAGTTCAAATGGAGTAAAGTGCATAAGTGACTCACGTGTGTTAAGTGCCAATATTTTCTCATGAACTTGACTTCAAACCTTAAAATTGTGAGAAAGGACATGCAACACCACTGTTAAATAAGTATTTTTCCTTACTAATGAAAGTCAAACCCATAAGATTATTAGGACCTTAAAATGAAGCGTATCTACACGTATATTTTTCTTTTCTCCCCATGAGTTTGAGCATATATTTTTTATATCCCTTTTCTCAATTATTACATCTTATGTGCAAACTATTTTATGTTAAGCGTCTAAAATGACACGTGTAGCAAGATTTAGGCCATTAACCCGAGTCGTTGACCATAGGCACCAGGTTATGAGAAACCCCATATGCTTAATTGCTCGAGTCAAATAGGCTCCGAAAAAGAGTATAAGATGATATACAGCTTAGTTTTTTTTTCAAAAGGACTATATGTAAGCTTAGGTCATCTAAATGAAGGTCAATTCACGTTCAAGGTCACCTTACCAACAAGTGACTGACATCTCAAATTTCACATATACGGTCCAGACTCACTTACAAGATCACAGTGTGTGTTGTGCGGATGGTACATGAAGAAACATATACCCAGTACTCCACATTAAACCTAATCAAGTAATGAAAACAACAGTACAGATTAGATGAATGCATACTCGGTCACAAATGTAATATTTAAGAACATCATAAAATGTTCAGTAGCACAAAAACACAATAATTTTTTTATTAAAAAAATATCAAGAACTTTAAAAGGAAAAGCAAAGATTAAACCAAAACAAAAACAAATGAGATACATGCAAGAATGAATGAACTCAATGAATTGCACATGCATGCACCTAAGTACCTAATCAAAGAGGTAAATGGATGCTCTTACCTTTAATAGCATGATCAATATCACGACCTTTCAGGCCACTATTCTTAACACAAACCTTTTTAGAAGTAGAAGTGATTTATTTGACTAAATCATCATCTCAGTTAAGTGGCTAACCTGAATGGTGAGGAAGTTAACCTTACCTGAGATGTCCTGAATTTTACTTCTAGTCGCAAGTTTACGACACATAGGTTTTGTGTGTCCCAGTGCACCACAATGGTGATAGGTGCGAATAAACCTAGGCTCAAACCTACGCGTAAATTGTCGTAGATTTATAAGATGATTGATCCTACTTTGTCTAGTAGACCTCGATCTTAAAACATTCTTACCCTTGGGTTCATGATTAGCAGCATTCCTAACTTTGTTGGTGGCTGGGACGAACATGGTCTTAGAAGTACAGCAGTAGTATTATCATTTTGAACGTATCCTAGACCATGCCTATTTCAAGTAGACTTGTCCATCCCTAACAAATTATAGAGTTTCTGAGTACCATTCATAAAGAAATGAAATTGAGTTTTAGATTTTGCTAGCTTACTTGTTAAGGATTTAACTTTAGCTCATAGGTTCTCATTAACAAGTTTCAACTAATCCAATTTTTTGGTAGAATCCTGAAGGTCACCTAAAAGATTCTGTCTCTCTCTCTCTCTTTCAAGTTCATTAACATTTTTTAGTATGGCTTTATTGGCTTTCTTGATTTTAAGACTCTCCTTAAACAGCTATCAATAAGATATATGAATATTGGTCTCATCCTCATAGTCATCCTCAAAATTCGCTCTTTGGTCATCATTCTCCACAATTTTACTCTTTTTATCATATTCAATTTTAGCTATAGACGTAAAAGATATAAAATTTTGTTCATCCTCACCGCTAGAGGTATCACTCTAAACACTCGAATCTAATTCATTGTCACTCAAAGTTACTGCTAATGCCTTACCCTTTTCTTTATTCAAATTATTCTTCAAATTGGGACATTCCTATAGTAATCAAAACCCTGATACTCATGGCATCTAACTGACTGGCTTTTCTTACTAGAAGTCCTAGTATTATTCTTCTCATGCTTATCTTTCGAGAATTTACTAGGGACATCATTTTTCCTATCGTAAGGTTTTCTCATATTCATCACCGCCTTCTGGAATTTCTTAACTAAAATAAGCTATTTCATCGTCTCTAAGGGTCTTAGTGTCAATAGACTCATTCTCTTCTTCCCTAATAGTGTTCATAGCTATGGATTTAACCTTCTTTGGTTGAGAAATGGTGAGTTCATAGGTTTGGAGAGATCCTACGAGTTCATTTATCTTAACTTCATTTAAGTCCTTACTTTCTTCAATGGGAGTGATCTTAGGTCTAAATCTTTCAGGTAGGGATATAAGGACTTTTCGAACTATCTTAGATTGGGAGATCTTCTCACCTAGTTTGAAACTCGAGTTTACTTTATCATTAAGCTTCGTATAGAATTCATCGAACGATTCATCATCCTTCATTCTAATTTCTTCAAACTTAGAGGTTAACGTCTGCAGTTTGGAGTTTATATCAATTTTGGTACCCTAGTGTGTGGTCTCTAAGATATCCCAAACCTCTTTAATAGTTTCACACATCGATACTATCTTAAAATTCTTTAGACACAACCATAAATAAAGCATGAATCCCTTTACTGTTCAAGTTGCAATCAGCAACTTGATCTTTGGTCCAAAAAGAAATGTCAGTGGGTGTAACAATACCAGCAACAGTGGATGAAGGTGCTGTCCAACCATTTTGTACATTGATCTAAATACATTTATTCAATGCATTAAGGAATGCTTTTATTCGAACTTTTCAGTATGCAAAGTTGCTTCCGTAAAAAAAGGAGGCACTGATAGAGACTGATTTATCTAGATTAATTTATGGGTCAGGAATCGAAATATGGCTCTAATACCAATTTAAATTACAAGGTTCGAACCAAATTACACCTAAAGAGGGGTGAATAGGTGATTATGCGGAGTTAAAAATTAATAATTAACTAGCAACAAGTCACCATTAATTATCTCTAGATGATTAATTAATCAAGTTAATTTTCTTAAGTTGAGTTACCGTAGTTATATGAAAGCATTAAATAAACAACTAGAATGATCACAAAGAAATCCCAACTGGGTAAAAACCCCCGAACACTTTGCCAATCAACAATCCATATAAACGAATTATGAACTTATAGTTCGCTAGACTTGAATACCACTAGTACTTTCTGACCTTCTGACTATCATTCTCACAGTCCTCATGGATTGCGTGTTCCTGCAACAACTCTCGGTTGTAGTTTTCAAAGCCCATCTGGATTGTGTACTCTTGCACCAGCTCCCAACTTTATGAATTCGCATATCTCCTGTGGATCAACGAAGAACTCCGAGTTCTCTAACAATTGAAACTCCAGTCACCTTCCCTTGATTTTCAGAACTCTGACGATGTATAGGAAGTAGCTGTTTGGTATTTGGATTATATTTTTGATGTTTTCAATGCCAATAATAAATCAAAACATGAAGGTTGAAAGCTTATTTGATGAAGAGGATATGGAGCGTATGCGTTTCCTCAATGTTCAACCTTGGAAAAAATCATTCAAAGGCTTGCTGGTATTTATAGTTTAGGTTTAGGATTGAAAGAGCGGGACAAAAAGCATTAAAACGCGAATTAAAAATTTTTAAAGAACACTATCGCTCGAGTGAAAACTCGAGCGAACTCAAGGTGACAGGCGAGCGACAATGTTTCTGCTTCTGCCTCTCGAGCAAAGTCGGAGCGACAGTCTAGCGAAATTGCGGCGCCACTTTTTCCTTCTTTCCATTCTCGAACCATAGACCAAGTACAACTTAATTAATAGTATTTGCAACATACTCATTGACTTTTACAACACATTAGTTCTATCTTTATTGTTAACAAATTTGCCAATTACATTAAAAACCTAATATATGGGACAAGATTGGCATAAAGGTAAGAGGATTGATGAATAAAAACTTGAGTTGGTAAAATTTATAAGTTAATTTTCATCACATTTTTTTATTTAGTCGTATTTGATAGAAATTTAAATTTTAATTTTAATATAAATTAAAGTCAACAATAAATTTTAATCATACATTTTATAGAATCATATCTTTTCAACTATACATTTTATAAATTTTTATCAAAATATACTAAAAATTACATCCCATCAAACAAGAACTTAGGGTATGTTTGATATGAGGGATTTTTCATGGAAAATCATTCTATTTTCCATTTTTGTAGTGTTTGATTGCACAAAAGTTACCTAGAAAATGTTTTCCACAAATGGTTCACACGTGCACCAATTCCATAATTTGGTTGAATTGTTTTTCCCACCTATTTGGTGGGAAACTGAATTCCAGGTTTTTTTTTATTTTTATTTTTGCAATGTAAACAAATTTTATAACCAATTGTAAAAAAAAAAAAATTCACTTTAATGAACAATTTTCATGTAAAACAAAGTCAAACGAACACTAAACTTTGATGAAAAAATGATTTTCTAGGAATTTTTTTTTTACTTTTTCGCAATGANTTCATGTAAAACAAAGTCAAACGAACACTAAACTTTGATGAAAAATGATTTTCTAGGAATTTTTTTTTTTTTTTTACTTTTTCACAATGGAAACAAATTTTATAACCAATTGTGGAAAAAATTATCACTTTAATGGACAACTTTCATGTAAAACAAAGCCAAACGAATACAAAAAGATACAAAAATTTAAATTTTTTTCGAGTGAAAAACCATACCAATCAAACACACTTAATTAACAATTCTCTGAAAAACAAGTTCTAGACAATTACTTTCTCTGAAATTCATTTTCTTTCCACCCATTTTCCACCATTACAATCAAACGGACCCTTAGTGTTGCTTCCTCTCTCGCTACATTTTTGTAATTAAATTTTAAAGTGGTGAAGAGTCACGGTCTTAAAGTTGGGTTTTTTTAAATAAATCAATATTTATATTTTAAATTCATCTTTTGATACATTTTTTTTCTCTATTCTATTATTTTTAGATGATTGGTTATGTCTTTGTTATTGTATACATCTTTTGTTAACGACAAGTTTCTTTTCAAAAATATTTTTCAATATTAAGTGATGATTTGCGCTCCACCTTGGGATCTTCAAAATGGACCCTTTTCCACATATATGCCCAAACTTGTTTTCTAAATTTTAATAAACTCGTACATAAATAAAGAGAATTGCTTAATTCGAACTCTTCTCTTATTCGTGACATTTCGTCGCGTGAATTGTCGAATATTCCAATTAAAAGTGATCGATATTTAACATAGACGAGAAAGGTAAAAATACAATTGGTGTGCACACGAGGTACATAAACTGATAAACACACAATTGGACTTCTTAAATATAGAGTACATATATAACATTCTGAATTTATTCATTCAAAATGAAAATCTAATATTCATATAGAAGCTTTAGCGTTTGTAGTAGTAGAAGTAGATGGAACCCACACAAAATTATCTACAGGAAAGAAGTGGCACACTGTGGAGGACCCTGGTTTGATACCAAGAACCCCAAAAGCCACATGATTCTCACTCCACCGAGAAGTATTCAAATGACAAACAGAAATAGCTTCACTGTTGGCAAATAATGATATTACCATGAATTGATTTGGGCATAATAACGTCGTGTACAATGAATGCTATAAAATATTAATGGTCGGGGCAAAAGTTCGACTCTTTCTTTTTAAGATGATAATTCGACGCATTGGTGCTGACGGTATTCCGGCATTTGTCTATCAAGATACAACGGCCTCGACTTGTAATAGTAGCACTACAAATTACAAGATCGGCGAACCCACTTCATTTTGATCTCTCTAAAAATTGGAGGACTAAAATTTACGAAAATAATTTTCCGAGACTGAATTGCAAAAAATAAATAATGCAGGGATGAAGGAATAATTTCGAAAGAAGAATAAAATCAGAATTGATTTTGGAGTAAATGAAAATCGGGATATGAGGGCCTATTTATAGAAATTGAAAGGTTATGTCCAAAAGACATAACAACCGAAAAGTTGTGTATTCAATAGACACAAATCGGTTGGATGAGCAGTCTTAATGGTCACCGTTAATCGTTTTAACCGTCACGACCCATGCCCATGCCGTACCGAGCCGAGCCGGCCAGACGGCAGCAGTGGCTCACGCATGTGAGTTTTGGCTCAACATAGTAGCATGTAGGTTCTCTCCTCTTCAAAAACTATTGATACACATTGGGTCCAAACCCAAGTCCCAAACTTGAGCAATATAAAGTGGTTTATACTCTTCTAACTTTTCTATGTGGGATTGGCACTTTTTCAAATTTTCGCCAATTTTTATTCCAATTTATTTCAACTTCACGTAGTCATCTTTTGGTCTTAATTTATCATTCACCCTAAATTGATTTTGAGAAAATAAATACATTACATTAATATACTCATTGAGTAGAACACACTCGGCCAAATAAATATTTTTTTCCAATTAATGGGAATCACTAAAATAATTGGTCAAACCAACTAATAAAAACCAATTTTTCCAACATTTTATCCCCATATTCACCATCCAAAGAAACCCTAGAAACCCTACTTATACTTTCTTGATAATGGCAGTAGAATATTGTGTATGGGTAAGGCATTGTATGGCATGCAACTGATTTAGGGGCTGAAATTTCTTGGATTTTCATTATGGTATATTTCTGTAAAAGGGTTTTGGAATTTGTGGGGTGTGTTGTTGATAAAACTTTGATTTGAGATTCCATTCCTAAGATTTTCTATATAAAATCAAGCATTGATTCGAAGGATGTAGCACAGAATTTGGTTTCTCCTTTAATGGGTTCTGTTTCACATTCTCTTAGAGTGTTTTCCATAGCTTGGGCTTGGGGTGAATCTTGAGAAAAAGAGAACAATTCAAGAAGATTTGGGAGTTTTTGTGATGCAAAAGGAATTGAATTAGTTTCTTGTTTGGAGAGTAAATGAGGAGAGGAATTAGGTTTTCTTCTTGGGAAATGAATTGGCATTGAATTTCCTTGTTTTAAATCATCCAACTGGAAGAACACCTGAAGGATCCATATGATCCACGTGTGAAGATGAATGAGCATGAATATGGTGTGCATGCATCTCTTCATGAGCATCATTTTCTTGTTTATCCATGCTATGGAGCCGTAAAACATCCATCTTCTGGAAATCAAAGACATTGTTTTTTATACTAGGTGGTCCAAAAAGACAAGTAAAATCAAATCTTGTGAAAATTTAAATTTGGCATTTTATGTACCTGATTATCGAAACGATCATGATCTATATGCATTTTCAGAGTTTCTCCAGCCATTTCCTTGGCGGAACTTCCATGAGCACCCAGCAGTAAATTATAAGTAGTTCTTTTAAGTGAATTCAATGTTCATTTAGTTGGAGCAAAAACAAAAAATAATTCAGATATTACTAGCGGAATTAGAAGGAGACAGTGTAAGTCTTATGCCCTAGATCCAATCAACTTTGAATATAAACACTTTTAGTATGTATAATTGATGCATATTTATGGCAAGATCAATTAATTAATTTAATTAATGTTTTAATAAATTAAATAATAAAATCTGTAGATTCAAGTCTTTGTAATTTGTTATTTACAAAAAGTTGTGATTGTGAGATACAAATTACATATAACTGAATTTTAAATCATCCGTCGTAAGTAATAACGAGATACAGATATCGTTATTACGGATAAATCATCACGTGTGATATTTCTTACTTGTGAAGTAAGTAGTTGATCTCACAAGTTAAAGTGTGGTGACACTTAAATGAACACGTGGATATCTTATTATACAACAAACATTGGAGACATGTTGGGGAGATTCCACATAGATAACTATCTTAGTGTCAGTGGTCAATCTCTAACGTTCGATAGTGAAATTGATCTTTTGACTTAAAATCATCATATTGTCTTAAATGAGGACATTCATATTTTGGTGATGTTGGATGTTGCTCTGCCAAGGATCGCTAATACGGCATTGTTCGAGTATGTCATGAATCATATGAAGGTTGTGAATGATCAATAGATGATTCGTCATACTTAGATAGTAAGAGATTATAATCTACATTTCATTTAGTTAAGTTAATAACGAAGTCATTAGCCAAAGTGTATTCATAAGTCGAAAAAGAATTTCGACTTATATTGACTTAATAGTAGGATGAAGATATGATCGATAATTGAGATTTACACATATCCATATATTGTAATTGATCGGATCATATTGACGAAATGATTATAATTTCATGATAAACGAACAAGTTTTGTTTTGACATTTTTCGTCATATGTATTGCCTTGACAAATTACTAGATATCAATCTTGGACGACGAATGTGAATTGGTGATAAATTAAAATAGGTTTTTAATTTATCGATTTTGATTAGATCAAAATAATAATTCACGTCGTTAAATATCGTAATCAAGAACCTGATAGGTCACACACAAAATGAGAACTAGAAGAATGAGATTCACAATTAATTAATTAACCAGTGTTGTACTGGTAATTAATTGGGTTGCTTGTTAACAAGCCCGAATAAATTAATTAGATTAATTAATTCATGGACCAACTTTAATTAATTTAATTAATTAAATATTGGATCGGGTTAAGTTTAAGAAACGGATCAAGCCCACTTGAACTTATATTAATAAGTCATTAGGGTTTCAGAAAATAACATAATCCAATTCATATTCTTGTTAGCACAAGAAAAGTGAAATTCTAATTCCCTCATTCTTGTTTTCTGTATGGATTTTCATTGAAAGCTGAACAATTGGACAGTTGTGAATTGCATACGTAATTGTTCGTGTTTCAAGATCAATAAAAGAGTTAGCAAAATTTACAAAAAAAAAAATATAAATTATATTACAGTTTCTTTCTAAACACAGAAAATCTTGGGTAGGATATTGAAATATATTTTATTTTTCGTTGTGGATGATAAGTAAATTCCCAATAGATAGAGACTACAAAATGCAAGCTTATGGAACATCATTCTACTTCCTCTTGATTTCTTCTATTTTTTTCTAAGTAGATCAATGAAATCAACCCCACTTAGTGTGGATATCCAGGGAGGAATTATCAATTATGTTCAATAATTGGACATTATAATTATTAAAGAACCTGATTGCCCTACTAATATAACTTACCTTATCAAGTATCTATCCATCTCATTATTGAATCCGAAGAGAATCTCAGTGAGGTAGCCAAGAAATATTAAATTATTTCTTTTGTCGTAAAATTGACACAACTCACCTTTCGCCCTTTGTCTATTGTCATTGAAGTCTTGGACCTAGCCGAGCAATTGAAATTGAGATCTACTATTCCTATTTTGCGATCTCCCTCTAGAATTTCAACACCTCACTATATTGGATATATAGTGTTAGCAAATATACGTGATATTACCTTGGAAATGTTATCTTGATGAGAAAATTAATTCTTTTGCTTCTACGAAACTATTGTTTAAGCATCCAGTTTAGTCTTCTGTAACGTGTTTATTTGTTTCTTATTACAGCAATTTCTCTCTTCACCTCCACGTCTATCGTGATGCACGTAAGAATGAAATAGAGGAAAAAAAAGGCAGATAGCACGCACAAGTTTTTTGCTCTATCCTTCTTATTTTCTATATCTTTTAGCCATTATTGGAATGAAAGTTTTCCAAGAATTTTAGTAAGTATATTTTCTTGCTCAAATTAGAAAGATAAGTATTTCTCAGATTTCACGTGAATCATTAGTAGCACAACTTCATTTATCATGTTGCTAATCAGAACTACCATATCTGATATCCTACAATATTAAAATATTTATTTTTGCAAGATCATTAGCTAAACTGATAAAATATTATTCAACGTGAAACGTCATAACCTTGTATTATCTATTAATATATACGTTTGGTTTTAATTATTGTTAATATAGCAATTAACATATTTTTTCTTTCTATAAATAGCCAGCGTCTTCATTCTGCTTACCAAATCTCACTCATAAAAAGAGGAATAACCCTTTATTAGGAAAAGAGAGATGAAATCAACCGTAGCTCTAGTGGGGCTTTTCTGTCTTGCAGTAGTAAGTACAAACATTCTCCGGTCGAGTCTGAAATTTTTTCAATGCATATAGCAATGAACTAAATAGAGTAGTATAGAACGTTTTTCGTAGTCAATTCCGTCTTTTTATACTTTATTATTTCATCATTGTTTTCTTCCTTCCTAGTACATTTTCTTGATTTTCTCTTTGTTTTTGCAGCTGGCAACGACTATTGATGCACGAAAAGAACCAGGAGAGTACTGGCAAGTGGTTATGAAAGATCAGCCCATGCCCGAGGCAATTCAAGGTCTTCTCGATAGAAATTCTGTTGAATATGTTCCGAATATAAAGAGCAATTGCCACACCTCAACTGAGGCAACTAAACAAGACAAGCCCTTTGTTCAAGACTTTGAACCTAGACGTAGTGCCACAGCCTATCGTGATGATAAGTTAAAAATTGAGATATCTTTGGCGAAAGACTTTGAACTAAGACCTAGTATCACAGTCTATCGTGATGATAAGCTAAAAACCAACAGATCTTTTGTAAAAGACTTTGAATCAAGACCTAGTACCACAGCTTATCGTGATGATAAACTCAAAAATGAGAGATCTTTCACGAAAAACTTTGAACCAAGACCAAGTGTCACAACTTATCTTGATGATAAACTAAAAAATAAAAGATCTTTTGCAACAAAATTTGAGCCAAGACCTAGCATCACGGCCTATCGCGATGATAAGCTGAAAAATGAGAAATCTTTTACAGAAGACTTCGAGCTAAAGCCTAATTTCCCGTCTTACAATAATGACGCTAAACCAAACGACGAGAAATCTCTTGTGAAAGACTTTGAGCTGAGGCCTAATGTGTCACCTTACCCCGATGATGGACTGAAGGGAGTGAAGAAGACATTTGAGAAAGATTTCTAACCCCAACCAAATGTTTCTGTTTACAGCAATGGGGCAGAGGAATGTATGACAAATGGTGCGCTTGAATATTGAATAAAAGTTTGTACTGTTTGGATTTGTATTATGTATAATTTAAGTGTCCAATTATTCATGAGTCTTTATCTACTCATTGTTTAGGTGTCTTGCAAATTGCTATCAAATAAATAAAAAGGAAAAGTTAAAATGTTATCTGATTTCGAATTTTCTATACAAACTATTGATATTGAGTACTTCGATTCTTGATGAACATGAATATATTACACTTGAGAGCAAACAACATGCTTTTTTTTTGCTTCCTGATAAGTGTAGTTTATACACTTATTCGTGGCCTGAATCATGATATTTTATTGTCTTTTGGATTAAATTCTACCTAATTTAGGTTATATTATGTTTTGTAAGTAAAATTTTATGTTTAATGAAAAATTGAAGAAAATAATGCAAAAGTGGCGAAAAATGGTAGAATCCAAAAATGAATTCATTGGAGAGAAATAATATATATATATATATATATATATATATATATATATATAGACAGTCGGATAGAGAGAAAGAGAGGACGGAGGTGAAAAGGAAAAAAGGAACGCGCACAAAAGGAGAAAACGAGAAACAGAGGAGGAAGAAACTGTGCAGCCAGAAAGAAAGAAGGAAAAGAAAAAAAAAAGGAAAGAGGAGAAAGGCAGTGAAAAAGGTGGAAAAGTCAAAACAAAAAAAAAAGCAGAAGAGAGATCAGAGAGAGAGAGAGAAGAAAGAGGAGGAGGAGGAGGAGAAAGGCGAACACCGAAAAATTTATAAGTTTCATCAATTTTTTGTGATATCTTTCCACTTTTACGCGTTTTTATTTTTACTCGACGAAGGTTTAAAACAAATAAATGGCAACCTCCTCTAAGATTTGTTTTTCTTCACTTGTTCTCCATTTTCAGTAAAAACGAATTTGTATTTTCCATTTTACCCTTCTCTATATAAGTTACCTATGAAATTATCATTATTAAAACATATGTAGATTATATTTTTACAGATTTATCTAAATTGCAACATGTGAAGTAAAAGAAAGTTACCATTAAATAACGTTAAAAGTTTGGATTTTAACTCCTCTTCTAGTCAATGTTTTTATTAATTTATTATTTTTTAAAATAAAAAAGTTAATTTTGACAAAAATATTATTGAGTTGTAACCATTTTTGTAAAAACAATTAGATCTTTCTTCAGGTTAGTTATAACTTACAACCCGAATTTCTTATCTAAATTTTAAAACTAAGAGTTCAGAAAAATAAGAAAAAAGATTGTTTCAAACGTAATATCAAGGTAAATGTAAAATAGGAAAGGTATATTTATTTTTGCACAAGGAAGAGTGTAAAGAAATTTGTAAAGGAGAGAGCAAATGTAGTATGATTGTATTTCAAAAGGAATAGTGCTACATGTACAATTTGCATGATATCATAGTTGACATTCCCTCCTACGTGGAGAAAATCTGTGCATGATATGATGAATGCGTTTAAAATCAAGAGTATAAATGTTTTCAAATGAAAGAGTTTAAATAATTGTATAAGGGAGAGTGTAAATGCAGCATGATTGTTTCAAAAGACATGGAGTAGTTAAAAATCAATGGCATTTAAAATTCTTCGAAAGTACTTGATTATCATGTAAAATAAAGATAAATAATGCATAAATATGAATTATCTTTTGCTCTTTTAGCGTTGGGTAAATATTAAGAAGAGTATTTATGATAGTACATGTATATAGGGATGACAACAGGGTGGTCGGTCATTTCTATCCCCTTTTCATCGAACATTTTTGTCACCTTATCCTATCCTCATATCCGATTAAAGTGAGGCGGAACGGGATGGGATGGGTTTAGGACGGAGAGGAAAGGGGCTCCTGCTCCGTTTATTTATTTTTATTTTTGTTTTAATTTTTTTGTATCTTTAATTAGTTAGTATTGTTACTTCTTTTTTGTCAAGAACAATTCATGTGTTTCTTTATAAATGATGATAAAGTTTTTCTTCTCATTTGATAAAAAAACTTAAATTTAAAATTAACTTAAAACGATGTGGTAGTCGGGAGAGGATCATGTTTCTCGTACCCACCCCATACCTATTTCGGGGTAATGACCCCATCCAGTTCACATCCCGTTTATCCGATTAGACGAATAATTCTCGGTCCATTCAGAATGGGCTCACAACTATCGGATTGAAGTGGTTTTTTGCCATCCCAACATGTACAAGTTGGTAACTCGGTATTCCACGACGATTATTTTGGTAAATATAAGAAGGTGTTTTTAATTTAGACTTTTAAAAATATTTATAGATTTATTTAAATTTCCTTTCACCAACTAAAGAATTTTTTTTGTATAATTGATGAATATAATTGGTAGAATTGAAGTAATTATACTTAAACGTCTCTAATGGATTGTGAAATGCACAAAATAAAATACCAGCATCACCTCCAAAATCCTTACCTGGCAAGGAAAAATATGATGCCTACGCTCTAGCGTACCTTCCACCTGTAAAAGGTGTGCTAGACATGTTCTACTTAATTTTTTATTTTCCCTATTGAAGGATGTGCTAAACATTCTCCATTCAACTTTTTTATAGTTTACCTTCACTCTCTCTTTGTCGCTTTTGTACATATATACTACAATTAGTGCAATGCATAGTCCCATTATGGATGTTCTTCTATCAATCTCCCGTTTTGTTCGCTACATATACAATAATACACATTATTGCATTGGAGATGCTCTTTAGTGTTGGTTTTCCGACGTGAAGAGAAGGGATTGAAAGAGTAGAAGAAATAAATTCCTCTACTTCTACGAAACTTTTGTTTTAAGTGTTCATTTTCGCCTCTTGTTAACATGTTAATTTATTTCTTAGTACAACAATTTCTTTCTTCGCCTTCATGTGGGTTGTGGTGTACGTAAGAATGAAACAGGATGAAATAACAAATATATGAGTATACAATGGAGTGAAAAAAAAAATGTTTTAAAACTACGGTGGAACAAACAAAATCGGGGTGATAATATAACCACCACACATTAATCCCACTCGAAACTACTAATCCTATTATTTATTGATCATATAATTTTTTTTGGTTAATTAGTGTTAAAGTAGCAAATAACATTTTTCTTCTTCTATAAATTGTTTGCATTCTGCTTACCAAATCATTCATAAAAAGAAATGTATTGCGTAGGAATATCCTTATACTAGCAAGAGATATAAAGGAAAAGATGAAAGTAAGCGTTCTAGTGGGACTTTTATCACTTGCCGTAGTAAGTTCTTCGACTGAGTCTGAATTTTCAATGCATCTATCAATGAACCGAATGGAGTAGCAAAAATGATTTATGCAGTCGATTTTGGCTTTTTTTTTTTTTTTTACACTTTATTATTTCATCATTGCTTACCTTATTTGAAGTACAATTTCTTGATTTTCTCTATGAGTTTTGCAGTTTGCAATGACTATCGATGCACGGAAAGATCCAAAAGGGTACTCGCAAGAGGTTATGAAAGATCGGCCCATGCCGAAGGCAATTCAAGGTCTTCTCGATACAAGTTCTATTGAATATGAGAGAGATTGTCACACCTCCATGGAGACAGGTGAACAAGACGATCTCTCTATTCAAGATTTTGAACCTAGACCTAGTGTCACAACCTATCGTGACGATAAACTCAAAAGAAAGAGATCTTTTGCCGAAAACTTTGAATCAAGACCTAGTGCCATAACCTATCGTAATAATGAACTAAAAAGCGAGAAATACTTTGTGGCGGATTTTGAACCAAGACATAGTATCGATGATAAACTAAAAAGCGAGAGATCTTTTGTAACCGATTTTCAACCAAGACCTAGTGTAACATCATATCGTGAAGATAAACATAGTGAGAGATCTTTTGCATCAGATTTTAAACCAAGACCTAGTATCACAGCCCATCATGATGAACAACTAAAAATCGAAAGATTGTTTGCGATAAACTTTGAGCCAAGACCCAGTGTCATTGCATATCTTGATCATAATCTAAGAAAGGAAAAATGTATCGCACAAGACTTTGAACCAAGGCCTATTATCTCTTCTTACAATGATGATGCTAAACCAAATGATGAGAAGTCTTTCGCGAAAGACTTTGAGCCAACGCCTAATATCTCAGCTAATAACAGTGATGAAGTTGGATTGAAGGGAGAGGACATTTGAGGAAGATTTCGAGCTTCGACCAAATATTTCTGTTTATCAGGAATAAGGCAGAGAAATGTATAACAAATGCATCATATGCATTTCAATAAGGTTCAAGTTTGTGTTCTATAATATGCAAGTGTTATAATATTTCTCAGCCAGCAGAGGAAAAAAAAAACCTTGAATTATGGTGATTGAATAAAAATTTGTACGGTTTGGGTTTGTGTTATACATAATCAACAATCAAGTTTTCAGTTATGTGCCTATAGTAGAGTTCTTTTGAGTTCTAATGCGGAGATAAAATTGTTATGCTTCATTGTTTGGGACGGGGTTAATTTCAAATTTAATGGGACATAAGTTAACTATATATGAAAGTTTTTTTCAAATGACGCAATAATATATTAAAATTAATTTTTTTTGTATTTAATTAATGTTTCCTTGTCAAATTTAAAACACAAAATGAATCGTTCCGACAAAGTTCCACTACCGTTTACAACTCGCTTCACAGTTCTCGAAATCCAACTTTAATGAACTCACAAAATAGTTCTAGTATTAAATTTAAATCTTCGTCCACCCATTATATCACAACCCCAAATGCCGAATCTACTCTATTATTAACTCATTTTCTCTAAACGTTTGAATCAAATTCCATTTATTAAAAAATAACATTTTTTTGTGATTTCAAATGGGCATTGACAAGTGTGTTTTTATTCACGAATTTTATACAAATTTAACTTAATTGTTGGTCAAATTTTATGATTTTAGTACGTTCTTTATGTATTTGCTAGTGTTGTTTTAGAGGTATAGAGAGGTGGTGTAAAAAGGGTGTTGAAGTGTACAAACAAGCCTAAGTTAAGAAAAAGAAGCAGCAAAATGGCGCCTAGGCTCCATACGCGGAGCACCCAAACGTCTGGAAAAGAGAAAAAATATAGAACCCAAGCGCCCAGGCGCTGTGCTTACCTAGATGAAGAATTTTTTTACAGAAATGCGGTGTCTTCATAGCGCTTAGGCGCCGCGCCTCAAATTTTAGGGTTAAGTTGTTTTGGCCACGAAAAGTCCAGGAAAGCGTGTAGGGGAGTATAAATAGAATAAAAAAAGAAATTTTAAGGGTTCCGAACATTGAGAAAATAAGGATACAACTAGATATTGAAGAGCACAATTCAAATGAGGAAAACATCAAGGAATTCAAGTTTCGAAGCATTGATTGAAAGATGAAGAAGATCTTGGTGCAAGATTATTTTCTTTTTATACATCTATATTCAAAATTTGATAATGTATTCAATAACAACTTCTTGTTTTTCTTTTTGAATTATTATGTATAGCTAAACTTTATATTAGGATGAATTGTGTAATCTACTTGAAACCATTTGTGTCTTTTATTCAAGATTTTTTGCATTTTATCATTCATTGTTGGTTTTATTTTAAATTTAATGCATTAAATTACTTGATCACTAATTTGATGATTTTATGAATTTTTTATGAATTGAGAGGTGAGTTTGAGATTTAGACCATATAGTAAAATTCGGTATATGAGTATAATGTGTAGAGATATCTATATTAAATATTGCGATTATCATATGAATTATTAGAACCTATATTTCGTTTAACTAAGGTAAATTTATATAGAGATATGAGATTGAATTAGTTAGATAAGCTTAATAAAAACTTAAGATAGGTAAATTGAATGCCATAGAAGAATTCGATCGAACACTACATTAGGCTCTTGAGTCTTGAATTAAGACTTAAATGTGATCAATATGTAAAATTGTTCGTCCCTAATATCCATCCATTATTTGAATCATCAATCAATCTTTATGTGCAATTTAATTAATTTCAAGTATTTAAACCAAAATTCACAACAATTATAATTCTTTATTTGCTTTAATCAAATAGAAGTGAGAAAAATCTAATTAAGTTCTAAAGTATAGTCCTCGTGTAAACAGTAATCTAGACTCAAATGTCTACTATATTACTTGTTACGATATTGTACACTTGCGATAGAAAAATCACAATAGATTTTTAGCGTCATTGTCGGAGACTATTTACTTTTAGTCTTAATTTATTTCATTTTTAAATGTTATTTAATTTTTTTATTTAACTTTTTATTAACAGGTAAAAGGTATTTATTGCATGCTCTATACCAAAGGTGAAGATCTCGAACTATTTGATCTAGAGATAAAACGTACTTTCGGATGAAGTTAGAAATAACACAAACAAAAACAATAACATCAAATGGCTACGATCAAAATATTCATATTCCTATACAGCCAATTGGACAAGTTGTTGAGAGAGTCTGGTACCTCTGGATCAGCAATATGAGCTAATGGAAATAAATGAAAGGGACTAGCCAGTTTCAATGTTCTTGACGCTCCTAGCAGAACTCGAGCACTCCAGTATAGTATATCCAGATTTTGGGATGTTTACTTTCAAATAAAGGAAGATTGTATCAACTTGACCAGTAACATTCTCCACAATTTGATGGTCTACCTCATGAAAATCTGAACACACGTATCTCCAGATTCCTCAGAAATTAATTTTCATGCTCTAAGGTTAATGAAGACGCGATCAAGTTGAGGTTATTTCACTATACATTGCGAGATTCTGCATTGGAATGGTTAGATGCTAAACATCATGGAAGTATTACTACATGGGAGGAACTCACTAGAAAATTCTCCAACAAATTTTTTCCATAGGCAAAAGTAGCAAAAATCAGATTGGAAATTCAAACTTTCCAACAGAAAGATGGGAAGAGCTATCACGAGGCATGTAACAAATTCAAGAAATGAATGAGAAACTATCCAAATCATGGGATCACCATAGGTAATTAAGTGCAATATTTCTACACCGAGCTTTTATGTCAAAACCTCAGGTGAATTCCTCTGCTAGTGAATCAATCATTGGAAAATATGTACAACAATGCATGGATTTGTTTGAATTAATTGCCAAACAAATTCAATATTTTCTTCAGAAATAGTGGTTCCACAGAAAGCGGCTAGAATTTATGAATTGGAAAATACAACAGCGACCAACGCACAGATAACAGCTTTGACAAAACATGTCGAGTTATCGGTGAAAGCACAAACCCAAAGAGCACATGCAGTAAAAACCAGTCCAGTATGTGAAATTGTGGAGCCAATTATCTCATAGAAAATTTATTGTCTATAGGTTTTCTTGAAGAATAAGTAAATTTCATTCAAAATGTTTCCCTCAATTTCAACCCATATAGATAAACATATAATCCTGATTGGAGATAGCATCCGAACTTGAGATGGCCAGATAATCAATAAGGGAATTGTTCAAATAATACCCAGCAAGAGAAAAAACTAAGTTCGGGGAAAATGGTCAACCAATGTATGCAAAAGACAGACAAGGTATTCCAGCAAATTTAGACAAACTTTCAGAATCAGCATGCCTCTATCAAGAAGCTGAAAACACAAATTGATCAGATAGCTCAACAGCTTACAGAACATTCACAAGGGAAATTATCAGGTAATACAATGATAAACATATAATCTTGATTGGAGATAGCATCCGAACTTGAGATGGCCAGATAATCAATAAGGGAATTGTTCAAATAATACCCAGCAAGAGAAAAAACTAAGTTCGGGGAAAATGGTCAACCAATGTATGCAAAAGACAGACAAGGTATTCCAGCAAATTTAGACAAACTTTCAGAATCAGCATGCCTCTATCAAGAAGCTGAAAACACAAATTGATCAGATAGCTCAACAGCTTACAGAACATTCACAAGGGAAATTATCAGGTAATACAATGATAAACATATAATCTTGATTGGAGATAGCATCCGAACTTGAGATGGCCAGATAATCAATAAGGGAATTGATCAAATAATACCTAGCAAGAGAAAAAAACTAAGTTCGGGGAAAAAGGTCAACCAATGTATGCAAAAGACAGACAAGGTATTCCAGCAAATTTAGACAAACTTTCAGAATCAACAGGCTTCTATCAAGAACTTGAAAAC
>CAIGRP010047333.1:0-11584 GCA_903798385.1 Fraxinus cuspidata
CCTTTCGAGTTGAAAGAGTATGGTCGATCAGATAGCTTCACCACTCTTAGTATTTAGAACAACATCAGCATTTTGGAGCTCCTTCATCAACTCGGTTGGGGACATATTAAGCTTGTTCCGGTTAAAACTAACCTTGAAGTGCAAGAAATTCTTTGGGAGTTTCAAATCCATGTCAACTTGATCTTTGATTTGATTTCAACCCCTAAAACCTCGACCACATTAAGTTGATCAATCAATACAAGGACATGATCTTTCACTGACATCCATGATTTGATGCACATGTTCATGATAGACCTATTGGAAGCCTCTCGAGCTTTAAGACCTTGGTTTCCCAACATTTCTTGAAAACTTTTCATAATCTGAGTTGCAGTGTCCATGTTCTGATGTTTCTGCTGCAACATATTTGACATGAAAATTGAATTGTAACCGCGGGACATCTCATTGGAATGAACCCACTTCTCATATGCAGAGTTGTAGACTCAATGATCGATTTGTTAGGATAGGGTTTAGTCAGGACAAATTTATACTTCTTAGCTGTGAGAACAGTCATTAAGTTACGTTTCCAATCAATGCAATTATCTCCTTAGTTGGTTCTTGCTTAAGATGGATGATAGTGTAAGGTTCGACATTTTTTAAAAATAAAATAATAGTATTAAAATGGGCTTATATGTGATGAATGCTTTCATATATGATGCATGGAAAATGCATAAGTAGACCCAATACTACTTTAATATGACGAGTTACTTAGAACTTGAAAATCTAAACATATCTCTCCATATGAGAAGATAACGTGATTTATGGTTAAGATGGGATCCTCCCACTAAATATAATATTTCTAACCTCTCATGCAATATTAATTTTAGTATCATTTGAATTTGGTCATCAAAATATCATTTGGATGTTCTTTAGGAAGTCCTCATGATATTTTTTTATTTAAGTGTACAACTCCTATATTGATGATTTTTCAGCCTCAAAATTAATTATGATACCTGTAGGGCAATCACAATTAGTTCGTATTAAAAATTCATCACCTTATTGAGCCCAATAAAGTAATTGAAATAGTTCAGCCCTCCTTTAAGGAAGCCAATAGAAAATAGTGGAAATTCACAAAACCAGAACTTTAAAGATTCAATTTCAAAGATTGAAGTTTTCATTTTTCAAAAATCAGATATTTCATTTTTAAATATTAAATATTAATTTTACAATATTCATCCCAAACCCTAATCAATTTCATTCCAATTTTCCTCTTCCTTTTCTCTTCTCTTCTCTTCGTCACTCTCTCTTCTCACTCTCCATCGTTCGTATATCTCTCTTTCTTTCATCTCTGTTTTCGTCGGAAATTGTTACATTCTTGTTGCAGCGTGCTGAGCCACCGCACACAGTGGAAACCATGTAGCGTCTAGACACCGAGCATAGCGCCATACGACCACCGTGTACAGAAGTCACAAAGTGATTTTGGGATGGTTTTTGGGGTTTTGGGGATGATTTATGGGCTACAACAGCCATCATGCACGATTGTCATGCGCAGACCACCGTTATGGTCCTATTTAGGAATGGGGATCTTGTTTTTGTGCTGATTTGGGATCTGGATTGGGGCGGGGGGGGGGGGGGGGGGAATCATATCTAATTCAATTGCAAGTTTTTAACTCATGTTACCACATGCTGTGTTGGTGTAATTTTGAAAAAAATGTTTATTTAAATGATTACACGAATTCTAATGACGGCTTATTTTTCTGAAAAACCAGTAATTGTTTACAGTTTTTTTTTCTTTTAAATCTAAACCATTCACCCTAATTATGAGAAAAGCGAACACAATATTCAGCACGGATATATCATCTTTCCTTCCATTTAAATTTAACTGAAATCTTGCACAGGATATTCCTCTATTTGGACCAGTTAAGGTCTCTGAAATTCATGAACAATCATTGATGATGGAATATTTATTTATTTATTTATTTTTTGAATCAAGATGATGGAAAATTTTATATTTACTAGCACATATATTTCATTACTGAAATTTAAAAAGCAGCCTATTTGATAAAAAGGTAAATTGATCTTTGATTGCATCTGAAAGTTGGTGGTAAAATTTTATGAAGTGCATATGTAGTGGAATATCCAATTATTCTCTGAATAATAACTTTTGTCTTCCATGAGAAGGAGAGAAAGAAAAGGATTTACCACAACTGAAATAGTTGTTAAGTAATTACTATTTCATGTTTTCATTCCATTATTTTCATTTCTATGCGTCATTAAATGCATTACTGATAATGAGTAATGAAATAAGTACTTTTGTTTTTCTTTTGATCCCTTAAAGGAGCATAGCAATTAGTAAATTGAAGTTACTGCAAATACAGTATCAGAAGCAACACCAGATAGATGCTGCTACCTTCTCTAATGCATCTGCTTATTCAGAAAGATTACTGAATATCCATTTGGAGCAGTTGGCTATGGGCCAACACAAATTTTCTTTGCAAGAAGGTCCTGCAGATATTTTCCAGTGGAAAGGTCATTTAACGAGGTAAATTTTTGCCCTGGTTTTTGTTTGCTTCTGTTAATCTGATTATTTTCTTTTTAGTAAAGATTGGTCAGATACTTCATTTGAAATTTTTATTTAAGATCTGGTTAATGATTTTTTCTACTAGTTATGTCTCTCTACTTTTTGAGTTTTTTTTTTAATTACGATGATGTGGATAAAAGAGTGGATATATCTTGGCTATTTTTGAGTCCATCTTTACAGCAGTCTTCATGTTTGTACCAGGAGTCAATGTAAAATAGTGGAGGATTGTTTTTTCTTCCGAGTGTTGAACTGCTTAAAGTTGACAATGCTGTAATTGTAGTTCTAAGAGTTACAAATGTCAATGGGTTCCTAAGTAGATTATAAGTGGGAGACTGATAAGGGAATACAGTAGATTTAGTTGCCTTCTCTGATTAAGATAATTATCTTTTTAAATTTTTTAATGATTTATAAATAAATTTTACTGGTAGAACTGAAAAAAATAAGCAAGCTTTCAGGTTAAAGTCATGTCACAAAACCTTTGCAGCTTTAGTGACTGCTTTATCTATACAGGATGCAGCTAGACCTCTGGTCAATTAGATCTGATGAGTAAATTTTTAACTTATTAATTTAGATAAACAATTCAACTGAAGCTCAAAAGAGATTAGCCTACATCTGGACCTGTCTATACACTTGATCTTATTGTTAAACCTGATAAGAGAGATCTCTGTGATGGAGAATTTCTTGTTACAATGTAAATTATTTTCTTAAAAGAGAGATTTTTGTGAATGCACATATTAAGTGTTGGGTAATTAACATTTTTTATGTTTGCCTGAGAATTGGAGTGTCGGGTTCGAAGTCTGAAATTGCCATGTCATGAGTGACGTTAATCCAGATTCTTTCTGTTTTCTTTCAATGTTCCATGGTTTCTAGTACAAAATGAAACTGCTGAAGGTAGTACACACGGATTTGGAATAATACTACTACTATTTTAGTCATGTTTGTTCTCAGGATGAAATCTTACTTTTGTTTCTGGATTTGTGGTAATGGGCTCTCGATAAATCTATGATGTGGGACAATCCCAATAGAAATAAGACAGAAGATACTTATTATGATAGTAGAATTTTTGTTTTCTTTTAAATTAGTATTTTTTTTCCTTTTAAGAATTTTAGTTTTGTTTCCTTTTTTGTAATATTGTTTTATTTTCTTATATCGTCATGATTAGGAGGTTTGTTTGCGTATGTGAACACGGCTTGTACACTTTTTCAATCATCAATTCATACAAAAAAATTATAGTTTTTTCAAACTATCAAGTTTCTCAATTTTTCTTGCTTCAAGAAACAGTTCTGCTTCCTCAAAAAAATGGTATCGAAGCAACTTCACCTGATCTGAATGCTAAGCTCAGTTCAACTGGAGACAAAACTATTGACCACGAACGGAGGTTCGAAGCCATTGAGAAGCGAACTAATGGCTTGAAAAAATCCTTTGTGATGTCCAGCAGACCTCAACTATATTTAAGATCGAGGTTAGGCATAAGGAAGAAGACATGGTGCAGAACTTTAGGACTCGAGTTCCTCCAAACAATTCGTGAGGAAACCGTACGCTGCCTGATTAAATCACACAGAACCATCGGGCAAATCGCAAGAATATTGACCCTAGAGCTTAACCGTTAATGACCAATATCTATAAGGTCGGCGACCATTGCTCGCCAACATTGAAGCCCCACGCCACCAACCAGATTGCAACCAAGCACGCAGATCACCATTTAGGAGTAATTTTGAAGACCTAAACTTTAGGAGAGGTTATTGCGACCCTCATAATGTTAGGGCTCACAAACAACGAGGCCCATATAGACTTCTGATCAGATAAAGAGGAGATCTAAGAGGACGTTGTTGACCTCACTGTCGGGATGGACTCCTCATAGGTAATAGAGGAGGGGCGCTATTTTTTATGGTTAGGATCCAAATTGTGATGAAATCTCTTTTGATGAAGAGATAATTTTAATAATTACAGTTAGCCCCCCGGTTTAGCCCCCAGGTTTATGACGTGGTTATTTGCTTCCAAACTTATAGGCATGATCAAAATAGGAAGGAATTTATGAGGATTGATTTACCTACCTTCGATGATCAACTGCAAATTGAAGAATTCGTTGATTGGAATAATGATGTTGAGAATTCCTTTGATTCTTTAGAAATTATCTACCAATTCAAGCTTGTAGCATATAAATTAAAGGGAGGAGCTTCGACTTGGTGGGATCAATTGCAGTTTAATTGGCAACGCCAAGGAAAATAGCAAATTTATAAGTAGGTTAGGATGAAAAGATTATTCAAAGAATTATTTCTTTCGCCAGATTATGAATAGTCTTTTTAATCAACAATACCATAATTGCCAACAAGCCAATTGCACTATCAATGAGTATATAGAAGAATTTTGCCCGAGTTAATTTATCAGAGACGATTTGATCAACAAGTTAGCTCGATGAGTGGGGGACTATAATTGGCCCCTGTTTGACATCCATTAAAGCTAAACTTTTTTTCTCAAACCCATTTTTAACCACAAATTTACGCTAAAATATTTTGCACGTAAACTTAATTTTTTCTACGTTTTAACCACAAATTTTTAAAAACTACTTCGAAACTTATTTTCCCCAGAAACTCATTTTAATGGTTGAGAACCAACTTAAATACTTCTCGATGCCTTAATAAGGATACGACAGTCGACGTTTCAAAGTGGACAAATAAAAACATGAAATCGGCAACAAGAATGCCCCACTGTCCATTACTTTTGGGTATTGTCACAAGCAATCATGGGGGTAAAAGGGGATAGTGTTCAATAGCAACCCTCTCGAACTACTACTATGGTAAAATCATAATAGATGCTTTAGGTGTGGTCAAATAGGTCATCTGTCCCATGCTTTACCTAATAGGGATCAATTAACTTTGTCGAAGACAAAAATGAGGTTGAGTAACTAGAGACCGAGGGCACTTTTGAAGGCGGTGAAGTTACTGTAGGGAATGTAGGGAATGGCAGTCAGTTGTATTGTGCAACTTCTCTTAGCGCCAAGGAAACATAATGATACTTAAAGCTAAAAGATCTTTCGCGTTTGTTACACAATTAATAATATGAAACGTCATTATCAACAATGGTAGTAGTGAGAGTTATCTTCGAAGCACTAGTGAAGGCACTAAACTAGAAGACAAAATGACGCTTAACTCTTTTTAAGACTGTATGGTCAAGAAAGGTCCAAAGTTGTGCGAATAGAAGTTTGCATGGTTCCTTTGTCAATTGAGAAGTACTACAAGGATGAGGTCATATGTGATGTCGTCGACATAGATGCATACCATCTATTTTTGGGAAGACCATAGCAATTCGACATAGACGCCACTACATAGGTCGAGATAATACTTGCATATTTTAATGGGGTGATAAGAAAATAATCTTGATGCCTAGCTAAAGCAATCCAAAGTTATTAGTGCTAATAAAGGTGAAGGCAAACTCTTTACTAGTATTCATGGGCCTGAATTTCTTGAACAAAGAACCAAAATTTGTGATGGCACTAGTAGTTAAAGGTACGATTAATGAGGCACCTGAAATCCTTGACAAGGTTTGCATAGTCTTAATTGATTTTTTTGATCTATCGCTCGTATAATTGCTTGACAAGTTACCAACAACTGATTTGGTACCTAGGACTAATTTTCTTGACTTGCCACATTACGTATGAGTCCAACGGAACATGTCGAATTGCAACATGTTAATGAATTATTGGAAAAAGAATTTATACGTGAAGTATGAGTGTTTTTGCGTTTCATGCTTTACTTACTCTAAAGAAGTATGAGAGTTAGAGAATGTATGTAGATAGTCGTGCCATCAACAAGATTATTATCAAATATTGATTTCCTATCCTGGGCTTAAATGACAAGCTTGGCATAGTGAGAGGCTCAACAGTTTTTCCAAACTTGACTTGCATAGCGGGTACCATGAAATCCATATGCGGTTAATGAATCAAATCCTTCAGTAATTTATTAGAAAATTGTAGTGATTTACTTGGACGATATTCTTTTCTATAGTCAATGTGACGAAGACCACTTGTTGCACCTCTGAGAAGTTCTCGACTTTGAGAATGAACAAGTATGTTAAACGCAACTTTATGACTCGTAAGCTATTATTCTAGGGATTTATTGTTGGAGCTGATAAAATTCAAGTTGATAAATCAAAAGTAAAGGCAATTCGAGAATGGCCAACATAAAGCATGGTACAAGAAGTGCGAAGTTTTGACGAGTTAGATACAACTATCGACGTTTCGTTCAGGGTGTAGCTCCATTATGGCTTACCGATTGATTGAAGAAAGGTAAGTTCTAGTGGGCGAAGCACAATAAGAGAGCTTCCAATTTGTTGAAGATAAATTGTTTACTGCATCCGTTTTAGCATTACTAAAATTTGAGAAGGTTTTTGAGGTAGAGTGCGATGCTTCTAGACTGTATTATTCAAAGAGATACAACTAATAGAATATTTTAGTGAAGGCATGTGAATCTTAACAGAAGTTGACTACTTATGAACTTGAATTTTACATGGTTGTTCGAGCTCTAAAACTTTGGGAATATTACTTGGTCCAAAGAGAGTTTGTTTTGTTCACTTATCATGTTTCTACAGAAGTTCACATTTTCTATTAAACATATGTATGACCAATAGAATAAAGTAGATGATGCATTAAGTAGATGTGCTTTCTTGCCACAATATGAACAAAAGTTATTAACTTTTATGCTTGAAGGAGTCCTATGTAGACGATGATGCTTTTTGGGATGTTTGGGACGATTGTAGTACTACGGGCGCTATTGGTGAATTTCATGTTGAAGATAGATTTTTGTTCAAAGGCAATCAACTTTGTATTTCCCATTCTTCGCCGTGAAAATATTTAATTCAAGAACTACATGTTGGAGGACTTGATGGCCACGAGGTATAGAAACGTTTCTTTTGTCCTCAACTTGAATGGGACATTGATTTATTTGTTCAATGTTGCCCTATATGTCAATGGGCTAAAGGCCAATAAAAAATATGGGTCTTTACTCTTTAACTATTCTAGATACTATTTAGCAAGATTTGACCATGAACTTTGTTCTTGGACTCCCTCAGATCCAACGTGGATATATTAGGTTTTTATCGTAGTTGCTGCTCCAAGATGGTTCACTCAACTCTTTGCAAGAAGACTTCAGATGCCTCTTATGAAGCTCATATATTTTTCAGGGTGTTTGTTTGTCTTCATGGCATTCCTTGTTTTATTACATTAGATAGGGGTGACAAATTCTTAAGTCATTTCTGGAGGACACTTAGAAGAAGTTTGACGTTTCTTTAAAATATAGCAGCATCAGATGGCCAAACCGAAAGGCTAATTGTACAATGGTTAACAGCCGAAACAGAAGGATACAACTTTACCAACAAACTGAATCTTCTTTCATAGTATGTATAACCATTTAATTAAATGAGCGCCATTCGAGATAGTTTATACGCGAGCGATTCTATACACTATAGATTTAATCCATTTGCCTCCAAAAAGTGATGTTAGTTCTAGAGCTGAAGAGTTTGCTAAAAATGTGTAACATTCTACAGATTAAGAGTGCTAAAAATGTGCAACATATTCATAAGGAGGCTAGGAAGAACTTAGAGGCCGCCAATTTCAGGTACAACGCTGCAGCTAATAAACCTCACAGGGAAAAAATTATTCAACGAGTGAGATTTAAATATGGTACACCTATGAAAGAATAAGTTTCCTGTCATAACGTATATCAAACTGAAAGATAAGAAGATTTAGCCATTACTAATATTGAAGAATATTGGAGACAATGCGTACAAGATTGAAGTTCCCATGGATATAAACATCTCATCTACATTAAATGTTGCAGACATCTCTGAATGTTATCTGCCCAACTTATTTTCTCATCCGACGACAAACTTGAGGTTGAGTTTTCTTCGAGTGGGGGTAGAATGATGTAGGCCAATCCTAATAGAAATAAGATAGAAGACACTTACTACATTAGTAAAATTTTTGCTTCTTCTAGATTAGAATTTTGTTTCCTTTTATGATTTTAGTTTTCTTTTCTTTTCTTTTTGTAGCATTGTTTAATTTCCTTATATCCTTAAGTTTAGGATGTTAATTTCTCTATATAAACAAAGGCTTGTACACTTTTTCGATCATCAATTCATTACTATGATATACTTTCAAACTATCAAGTTTCTCAAATTTTCTCGTTTCAAGAAATAATTCTGCTTCTGCACCTACCTAAAGATTGCTGATTTCGTTTGACATGGATCTAGACATATATGTCCTTCGCTTGATTTTCTGTTTCACACTGAGCGGCTGACCAACATTTCAGTTTCCAAAAGTGGTTTTGCCAAATTGTGTTATCATGTTTAAACCATAATTGATGATTAGTTAAAGGTCTGCTAGACTTTTATGTTTGACTTTCTACATTGTGTGCGAATTACGCATCTATAATGTACAAATACCTTTACATAATTTGAGATTGGTAACTTATTTTAAACAACATTTTTGTATTATTTGGAAGTATATATTGCAATTTTATCTTTAATTTCTATTTCTAATTATTGCTTGAATAATAGGGGATCCATATGTTTTTTAACTTTTCTCAACTGACTTCCCTTTAGGGTTAATCTGTGCCGTATGAAGATGGGAATGATTCTTACTGGTGTGGGTGATAAGGTCAGATTTCTTTCATTTCTAGCCGTCACATGTGTTTGTTTATTTTGAAAGTGAATTGCAGCTCAGTTTGTGGTTACCCCTTCCCTTTTGCTAAGAATGTTGCATAAGACGTCAGTTTCTTCTATTTGCCAAGCTGGAATAAGAATAAGACCGGATTCCTGGATTACTCCTTTAATTTTCTAAATTGAACTTCTGAAAGGGAATAATTTTTGAAATCTTTTTGTCATTTAACTTTTTTTTTTCTTTTGAAAGGTAATCAAATATTTTATTAATCAATGCATAATCGCATAATACACAGGAAGTGTATTATCAATTTAAATTAGAAAGTAACCATGAAATTAGGCAGCTCGTCTATATGCCTAGTAGCCGCAGTATTAAATCAAGTATACAATGTCAAATAAAACAATTCTCTAAACTGCTTTGTTGTCTATGTTTGGTCTTCAAAACTGTGACTGTTTCTTTCTCTCCACACACACACCATACGATGCATTTCGGAATAAGGTCCCATACAAGTTTACTATCTTTATGTAGAAACTTTCTCCTCCATGCCTTTAACATATCATTTAACTAAAATTCTTAACTTTAAACGTCAGGGATATTGGAACTTAAATATGAGGCAAAATCTTTGGGAAATGTTATTTTGGTTAAGAGATGATAGATGTCTTCACAGTGGTTGATGCAGTGAAATGATGGAGTGGTCTTCCGTCCTTTTTTCAGCATTGAACTTCTGAAAACTATAGTTTGGACAACCAAATTCACATGAAGAATATGTAATAATTCTTCATTGCTTGCGCTGCTTGGAAAGGCTATTTGCTCATTCATTAGATTCAAAGCAAAGCTTTTTGCACTCATTTTCACCTTAAATACATCTCTGCCTTTTGCATCTTTGATCACACACCATTTATTTTCAAATATGACTTTGAAACCTTCTCGATCAACTGTCCAACACTAAGCAAGTTTTGGTCAATGCCAGGCACTTATGAAACATTAGTAAAAACCTGATAAACTTTCTATAGCCACAGTTCCTTTGCCCTTGACTGAATGTGTTCACCATTTCCAATTTTTACTTTGGAAATAACAGTTTTGTCAAGTTCCTTGAAGAGCTCCCAGTCATTGGTCATGTGATGTGTACAACCAATATCAATCAGCCATGAGTCGCTAGAGCTATTGCTTGTTGCAAAACATGTTGCAACAAACAACTGCTCTTCTTGATGTTCCTCAGCAACAACATTTGCTTTACCTTCATGCTGTTATGACCTGCAGATCCTCTCCATGTGTCCAATCTGAATACATTTCCTGCAACAATTTCTTTGCAGGTGATTAGTCTTTTTGCAGTATGGGCAAGGTGGATATGTTTCCTCTTTATTCTTGTCATAATTTTCAGTTTTCTTATTTTTCTTGTTCTTGTAGTTCCTCGTCTTTGCCTCTTCCTAAATTTTGTACCTTTGCTTGAAAAGCAGCTTGCATAGATTCTTCTACTCATTATTCTTCTTTGCTTCTGTGCCTGTAGTGCATTCACCAATTCTCCCAAGGATATACTTGATAAATCTATTGACTCTTCTAATGAAGAAATCTTAGACTTATATTTTTCAAGCATAGTTACAAGAATTTTTTGCACAATGGTTCATCAGGGAAGTCCTTACCAAGCAATTCACCTTGTTTATTGTAGAAAAGGGAAAAGGTTCGTTCCAATATATTCATGACTCTCCTAGGTATATGTACAAGTTACAAGTCCTATATTAGGAAGGAAAACAAATCACGTAAAATCCCTATATATGAGTATCAAGAATATTTATTTCCTATTCTAGAGATATATTCTATAACACTCCCCCTCAAGCTGGAGCATAGATGTTTATCATGCCCAGCTTGTTACAAAGATAATCAACCCGAACCCCATTAAGAGCCTTTGTGAAGATATCTCCAAATTGTTCTCCTGTTTTCACATATCCTGTAGAAATCAAATCTTGCTGAATCTTCTCACGAACGAAATGACAATCAATCTCAATGTGTTTAGTTCCTTCATGAAAGACTGGATTAGATCCAATATGGAGTGCAGCCTGGTTATCACACCATAACTTAGCCAGTATTGAAGTCTTGAGGCCCACTTCAGTGAGGAGCTGATGTATCTACATTATTTCACACATAAACTTAGCCATAGCNTCCTTCATGAAAGACTGGATTAGATCCAATATGGAGTGCAGCCTGGTTATCACACCATAACTTAGCCAGTATTGAAGTCTTGAGGCCCACTTCAGTGAGGAGCTGATGTATCTACATTATTTCACACATAAACTTAGCCATAGCCCTATATACATAATAGCCGGAAGTAGATCTTCGATCTTCCTTGGATCCTGCCCAGTCAGCATCTGAAAAAC